>BTHU01000011.1:94742907-94860407 GCA_036184795.1 Tokudaia tokunoshimensis | reverse complement strand
CAACAATAAGTCCATATAAGCACTAAGCTCAGCTGACATCTCTGCTGTGGCCTAGTGGCTAGGTGGCCACACCCTGGACAAGGATGGAACCTTTAAGAAGCAGAAAGATGTGAGGTGGGTGCCTAGAAGGGGATCGTGGGGTTTGTCTTTCCTCCCTCTCCTTGCATCTCTGTGACCTTGAGGTGGGCGGCTTGGTCGAGCCTGTGCATCACAGAGACAAAAACAATGGGACCAGCTAACCACCGACTGAAACCTTCAAACCATGAGTCAAAATAAACCTTTTCTCTTTTTATGTTGATTGTCTCAGGTATTCTATTACAGTAACAGAAAAGTAGCTCTTTAAAAAAAAATCGAGAAGAGCAGACAAATATGGTTCCTAATAATGCAAGAGCACCCCAGGGTCTCACTGAGTCTTCCCGAAAACCCTGAGCCTGAAGTCTGAGCAAACCAGATCCAGGGTCAGCTTTCGGGACTGCACCGTACAATGCAATCGATGAAATCCAGACTGGAAGTCTCTACAGGTCAGCTTCTCTCACTGACATAGGCTAGGAAAGAGGTGGAGAAGGACTCTACAAACATTCCTAAGACAAAGAACAAGGCTGACCTTTAACATCTTGTCAAGGCACACTTGGTGTCGAAACTGAAGACTGAGGAACAGGGCGGACATGGGTGGTGCTTCCCACGGGGAAGTTTGTTATTCGGTATGTTTTATACCAGTGGTTTTCAGTATATTGTAGATTTAAATTTATTTAAAAAAAAATACGAGGGGAGTTTGTGCATGCGCGCACCACAGCACATGTGTGGAGATCAGAGCCCAACTTCCGTGAAGTTGCTTCTCTCCTTCCGCAGAAAATTCAGGTGGTCAGGCCTGGTCGCAAGCGCCTACACCCGCTGAGTCCTCTCGCAGACCCTTACATTGGGGAGATTGACTTTAAGCTAAGCACTTCCAACTCCTAGACCCAAAGCTAGCTGAAGCAAGATGACCCAGGGGGCAATCACCTGGGAGGAGGCTGCATCGGGCTCTGTCCTCCAGGCACAGTGCCTGCTGGGGTCGAGAAAGCCTGGGCCAAGCCCGCACCAAACACGCTTGAGGCTACAAGGCTTGTGGTGCTTTACCTGGGTTGACCTCCAGGAAAATCGAGACCCGGGCGGAGAGGGGCTGAGAGGTGGGGACGGACTGGAGCCCTAGGAGGTGGGACTTGGACAGATGCACTCCTCTGGGCGCTCGCGGTGCGTGGTGGATGCTCTGCTCTGTTCCTCTTTGCTGACCACGCACGAGATCAGTCATCCTGGGGAAACTGAGGCCGCCAAAGTCACAGGGCGCATCCGAACATCCTGCCCCAATCCGGTGCGGCATTCAGGCACCTGCTCCATCTGGGGACACCCGCCGGCCTGGGCCCGCCACACATATCCCTGGGGGAGCGGGGATAAAGACGCGGAACCCGTCGCGCGAACGCTGAGGGGAGGCAGGAGGCTCTGAGTCTCGCTCAGGACCCGGACTCCGGCGGGCACAGCTTTCGGGTGACCTCGGATCCGCAGGAAATCCGCAGCTCGCCTGCTTCAACGCCCCCTCCCCTACACCCCTTTCTTAGGACCTCTGTCCCCTCCTGCATCCTTCTGTTCTATAATACCACCCAGCGCCGCAAGGAGGCGCTGTGTGCGCGCTGCTGGAGGGCGCGCCTAGAGCCACCAACTTAAAGTCCGAACTGGAACTAGCTAGCTTTTGGCTAGGGCTCTTGAATGTCCGTGAGGGACGGGCAAAGTGACATACCTCTGAACCTCAATCACAGGCGGAAAATAAAGGCTTTTTTCCTTGTTACTCTTTTTTACCTTGAGTATCGTGATCATATCTTCCTAGTGAAAATAATATTTTGAATGAAAAAGTATTCCAAAATAAGCAGGCATAAATAATATGGTAGGAGAAACATGAAACAAGAAGCATTTTGTAAGAGCAGAAGTGTTGGGGTACACAATCCTAACACTCAGGAGGCTAAATTCGGTGCCCTGTCACAAAATAAAAGCAAAAGTTGATCAAACTTCCTTTCTGTAATCATAAACCAAAAGACACTAAGGTAGTGTGCCAGAGGTGACAGTCGAGGGTACTCGTCAAAGTCGAGGGTACTCGTCAATATCTTGGGACACAGTCTTGTCACCACGGCAACGGGCGAACAAAGACTTGCACAAGCTTGGATCTGGTCACTGCCCATCACAGGTCGGTGGGCGGGGCTCATGAAGCTTCCCGCCTCTCTGAAGACCAGTAGGCAGTTAATGGTTCCTGGAGGAGGGAGGGAGACACATTCCATGCTGAAACCACTAGTAAGGTACCCATGCCCCCGCCCATGTTCATGTAAACAAAATTAAACTGATTGAGTAAACAAGACCAGGAGGAAGACCTGAAAGCAGAAGGGGAACTAGTTAAGAAGAGGAGGAGAACCAGGGATGGGAGGGAACAAGAGAGGGTCCTGGGGGTGAACGTGACCAAAATAAACCAGAAATGTTGTAGGGCTGGGGAGGGCTCAAGGGAGGGTAGAATACATACTGACCACCTGCAACACAGCCAAGAGAAAATGAAGTGTGTGTGCATGCGTGTGTGTATCAATACCTAGTACAGAAACTGAAAGCGGTTACAATAAGGATCCTTGCAGGAAACTACTGAGAACTGCAAACACCTACCAGAGCATGCAGCCTTTCCAGCCAGAGAGTCATTGCTGGTGGGCAAACACGTTGTGGTAGTTTGAATGAAAATGGCCCCCCTTGAGGGCCAGACAGATGGCACTGGCTACTTTTCCAGAGGACCAGGGCTTAATTCCCAGCACCCACACGGCAGCTCACAACTATCTGTAACTCCCGATCTGATACCTTCACACAGACAGGAATGCATGCAAAGCACCAATGCATGTGAAATAAAATTAATTAAAAAAAAAAGATTAGGATGTATGGCCTTGGGGTAGCTGTGGCATTACTGGAGGAAGTATGTCACTAGGGGTGAACTTTGAGGTGTCAGAAGAACAAGCCAGGCGTAGTGGCTTGCTCTCCCTTTCTGCTGCCTGATTCAGATGTAGAACTCTGGGTTCCTTATCCAGCATCATATCTACAGCTCGGTGCCATACTTCCCCCACGATAATCTTATCTAGCCCACCTTCACCTCGCCAGGGAAAGAGTCCTGAATGGCAGTGAGCAAACACAGCTTGAAACGACTCACACAATAAACAAGAAACCAGCTGACAAGAGTTGGGAAGAATGTATTTTTCAGATGGGCTGGAGATAAGAAAACCAGGAAAGCAGGTTACCTCTTGAGCTCATTTGTTTATGTGACAAATGCTTTTTTTTTTAATTAGTGCCATATGCCAATGACCCTTCAGTCACAAAACTGACATTCTTCTTCACATTGACTCAATTTCCTGTGGTGTTTGCCTCAACCCCTCTTCCCCTCCTCTGTGGGCCTCTTCTGACTCGGAAATGTGGGAGACTACTTGGAGTCAATTAATCATGTTTGTCTGTAAAGCCCTCCAGCCTGGCATCTGTCTAGCCTAGTTATAGCTATGTAACAAAGCACACTTGGTGGCTTAAAACAACAGTCCTTTTGTCACTTGTGACCATGTAGGTTAGCACTCTGAGTGGGACTAAGGGGACATGGATTGTCCCCCATGTGAGATCATCTAGATTGGCTTCAACAGGCCTCCCTCCCTATGTGCGATCTGGGATGTCTGTTGTCTACCAACCACACCTGATCTTTTTTAGCCATACCTGCTGACATACAGCTGCAATGCCACCTACCCAGGAGGTGTAAAAGGGTAGTTGGGATAATAGATCAGGGGTAGAAAGTTTGCCTAACATGCATGAGGCCCTAGGGATCCTCCCAGGACTGTCCGCTGTACTAACACCACCTAAATGAACAAACAAACAAACACTTCTCTGGAACTTAGGTTTAGGCATTTAGTATCGTCAGTATGTTAGGGCCTGGCTTTGGGGTGGAACCCACATCCTGAGTTGAATCAGTAGACCATGAACAGGTTTCTGAACTACTTGAGCATGAACTTTTGCATGACTGGCCATGTGAGTCTTCAGATGGCATTTGGTGGCTGAATTGAGATAGTAGAGGATAAATTTGGGAGGTTACAGTTGTCAACATTTCAGATAGCTGCACAGCACCCCGTGGAAAATGCAACAGCAAGAACCAAATACTGCAGGCGTGCCCACCACTTCTCCAGCCTCTTCTACTTCACCCTTCTGTCATCTGCGATGAAACCTTAAGCACAGTTCTTTTAAAAATAGCTCACATGTCCCAATCTCCTGCTATATATACACTAGACTTGGTCAAACCACATCCTGCATGTAGCCTTTGGCTCACTGAACAGCACTTGTATGCCATGCCTGAGCTGCTGCATGTCCAGACAGAAATAGCACACTCAGACTCATAGTAAAGACATTTATTTTTAGGTGTTATGAGTGATCTATTGAAATTGCACAGAAGGAAAACTAGACTGGAGGAGAGCAAAGTGCAGAACTGAGATCCCAGCCATCTTCAGTCTACACTACTACAGGTCAAGGGGTGCTTTCAGGTGGATTGCTAATGTTACATTAGCTCTTGTAATGTTCCTGGTACAGTTTTATGTGTGTTGTCAGGGGTGGGGGGTGGCACAAATCTATAATAAACCCAGCACCAGGAGGCTAAGGTGGGAAGATCGAGAGCCTTAGACCAGCCTGGACAATATAGTAAGACTCTATCTCAACAAAAAAGTATTTATGTTCAAAAGCCAAAAGTTTTGCAGTGAAAGGACAGGCATAGTGCCACACCCTTGTAATCAGGGCACTTGGAGAGTAGAGGGAGGAGGATTCGGAAATGCAAGGTCAGCCTCTACTGTACAGCAAGTCTGAGGCCAGCAGGGTTACCCTCTGTCAAGGAGAGAGAGGGAGAGTAACGGGGAAGAGAGGAAAAGGGGAAGGAGAAGGGAAGGGGGAGGGAGAGGGAGAGACACATAAGAGACAGAGAGACAGAGAGAGGGAGGGAGAGAGAGGAGGGAAGGGAGAAAGACAGAGAGAGAGGGAGGGAGAGGGAGACACACACACACAGAGACAGCAGAGACAGAGAAAGAGAGGGAGGGAAGGAGAAAAGGAGGGAGGAAGGGAGGGAGAGAGAGAGACATGGAGAGACACAGAGAGACACACACAGATTTTCAATGACAAGGTCCTAAGCAGTGTCCACCCAAGTCCTCAAACTATTTCTTCTATATTTCTAAACATGACACTTACCCTGAGTTTTCTAGATTCTCCATTGACTGTTCCTCTTAGAAGATTATTTCAGTGTCACCACTGTCCAGTGTTCACTCTCTCAGCTGTATAAATATTACCCAGTAAGTCACATTGACTTTCTCCTGTAGTTTTGCTGCCTCTAAGGTAATAATTTGCTTAGTTTTCTGACTATCTCTAATTAGTCAAGAAAGTCTGTCTGACACGCAAATTGCATATCAGTCCCTCGCCCTGGAGGTAGCCTCTCAGATTAATTTTCTTTTTCTTGACCAAAATCTTCCTAGAGTGTTAACGCTTCAAATTACTGTTTCTTTGGAACTTCATTCTTTTTTATGCATGTATGTCAGTGTTTCCCTGATTTGTCCAGTCAGGCCTTGAAGTCACAATCCTGCAGAATCAGTCTTCCAAGTACTGAGATTCTGAGCCTGGACCATTGAACCCAGCTCTCTAGAACCTTAAATGGAATTTTCCTTGCTAAAACAAATTGGAATTTATTTTAGCAACTGGTCAAGATAAAGTTATTTTAAGCCACACTCCTAAGATGTTGTGTATTGAAACATGAACAAAAACAGTTTCCTGCCATCAACAAACTCTGAACGGGGTAACTCAAGAACCAAGAAGTGATATCATCAGAGGAGGAGGGATTGGGGTGCCGGGAACTTAGCTGGCTTGGGCATGGGATGGATATGGGTTTAATCCTGTTTTTTCTGCCTGTGTGACTCTATCAGGACGTGACGGACTGCCCCATCATGAATGCCAAGCGGGTAAGAGCAACAAGCAGAGGAAGATGGCGTGAGGCTCGTTCCCAAGTCAGCATCTTCCAGACCAAGACCCATGGTGCTCAGGCCTGCTTAGGGTGGAGCATCCGGATGATAATGGGATGATAAGGCTCTCACTTGCTGAGGGAGGGCTTCTGAAACATTGTCCGCCAGTGACTTCTTTACACCTGTGTAGAAGTTATGTCCTGATTCTACCTCCCAGCCCCATGCTCCCAGAAATTATGACTCAGACTCAAACTGTATTTACAGATATCTTAGCCATATAACCAGGCTCTTCTCTGAATAGATCATAATTCAAAATAACCCATTTCTTTTCATCTATATTCTGCCTGGTTCTATATTCTGTGGCTGGTTACCCATGCTCAGGTACCATGCAGCTGTCTTGTCACATCTTCCCAGGTGAGTCTCCTGCTCCTGGTACCCAGGATCCTTTCTGCCTCCTGGATGGCCTACCTCCTATTTCGAGCCTAAGCCATAGGCTATCAGATTTATTATTGACAGGTGCACAACCATACAGACATAAGATATTCTCTCTATATGCACGAGAAATTATTTTCATTACCTTGATTGGTTGATTAATTGATTGATTGATTGATTGAGTATGCACACAGCGTGGCTTGCACATGGAGGTGAGATAACAACTTGAGGGTATCAGCTCTCTCCTTCTGCCTTATGGGACAGGGATAGAACTCAGGTTATCGAGCTTGGCAACAACATTTCATCAGCCCATCACACTTGAGACTCAATTTCTATTTGACCTTGGAGGCACAACTATATAAAGTGGGTATACAAGTCATTTGCTGGCAGTAGCTCGTAAAGTTTTTTTAAGTCCATGATACATGCATAATTCTACTACTTAGTAAAGACAAAAGAAAACCTGTATTCTAATGAGGTAGATATGCTTATTTATTTTTGCATAAAGAATCAAATGTTGGCTGAGTACAGAACTCTGAAAGATGCAGAGCATTTACAGGTTCCAACTTTTTTTTTTTTTAATTTTTAATTTTTTGGCTTTTCGAGACAGGGTTTCTTTGTGTAGCCCTGGCTGTCTTGGAACTCACTCTGTAGACCAGGCTGGCCTCGAACTCAGAAATCTGCCTGCCTCTGCCTCTCAAGTGCTGGGATTAAAGGCCTGGCTTCCAACATTTTATTTTACAGTTCTCTGTGCTGATGGTATCAGTTTGTATAAAGATATATTATTTGTATAAAATGGCAGCTGTGTGCTCACAGCAACTTCAGAAATCATTGGAAATTCTGTCCTAATGACAAAACAAACTTCATTAAGCACCGTGCGTGTGTGTGTGTGTGTGTGTGTGTGTGTGTGTGTGTGTGTGTGTGGTGGGGGTGAAGCAATGATGGGTGTGCCGGTCAGTTCTTGGCTTCCACCTACCTTGGGTTTCAAAAATCAAATTCAGGTTGCCAAACTATCCATCTTGATGGTCTCCATTTTAATGAAACTCAGAATCAGCAACTCCAGGAGCAGGGAGGTGTTGTTGGTGTTGTTGTTGTCATTGTCCCGAGACAGGATCTCCTAAAATCCAGGCCAACAATGACCTGGAACTTCTGATTATCCTACCTTTGCCTCCCAAGAGCTAGCTAGGATTACAGGTGTGGAACACCAGGTCCAGTTCTATGTGGTGCTAGGAATTGAACTCAGGGCATTCTTGCTAGGCAAACACTCTCCCAATAGAACCACATCCCCAGCCCTCAACCGGCAATTTTTAAAATCAAACATTCTAGCATATTACAGTTCAAAGATATACTCATTTCAGAATGCTGTGCTGCAAAATGATGGGAAGAAAATGGTAAAAGATTTTGTTTTGTTTAAGTATTGTTTCTGTAAGAGCAGGAAGCTTTATTTATATAGTGCAAGCACTGAATAATCATGCCTTACAATGGACTCTAATATGAACAGAGGTGTTTCAGGCAGTTTCTTCTTCTATTTTTTGTTTTCTGTTTTGTTATCGTTGGTTGTTTGGTTGTTTTGGTGGCATTACATGCATGAAGCATGCATGTTGTGTATTCAGAACCAAGATTGCAATAGAGTCAACAGACAGAACACTGGCTAGTCAGAAACACCTGATTTGACATAGCGTGATAGGAACTGTCAGGTACCAGTGTCCCTGGGAAACTCCTCTTGGAAGAACATGTTCTTTCCCTCCTGGTAGGCCAACATCCTGCCACTCTCTGTCTGTAATTTTTGGTCTTTGTAGAAGAGATGAGAAGGCTATGATATGCACAGTGGGCAATCTATCTTTGAAACAACCAGTCAAGGGAAATCCCCTACTTACCACTTTACACTGTGCACATGTTTAAAATTATGGCACGTAAAACCCAAGCCAGAGCAGATCACTGAAGTTATATAACAATCCAACTGTCAATCAGGGTAAGATCTACCCAGTTCCTGCTCCTAGGGATCAGCTCCACCCCCATACCTAAACTCAAAAGAAACACCCTAAAATGATGTTAGCAGCTTCTTCCCCCATAGCGCCAGTGCTCAACTCTGAGGTCCTGCTGGCAACTAGCAACCTCAAGAAATATACTGTTCATCTTTCCCAGCGTTTATTATATGAGAGTGCCAGAAACATACATGGTCAGACACTTCATGTTCCTCCAAACACAACAGTTGAGGTCAAGTCGAGCATTTATTACCTGGGACATTTAGATTCATAACTGCCTCTTATAAGAAACTAGAAAACAAACCGATAGAGAAAAATGGATCCCTACCCCACCCCAGTTTGGCCAAAGTGAGGAGACATAAGCTCCTTGTCCCTCATCCTTTTCTGTAGCAGGATAACAGGATGAGGCAAAGGCCTGGAACTATACAGACATTAAGTTGTCAGAACTTGTGAAGTCTCTTCCTAGGAGCTGTAAGGGTCTGTGATTTGAGAAGAATGATAGCCCAGACTCAAAGAGCGTTTATTCTGCAGGGAATCTGCATGCAGGGGTCCACCATACATCAGAATGGAAGACAGAAATGTGGACTTTTCAGGGTCAATTTAGAGCCTGTTAGGGTAGGAGTGGGGGACTTTTACCTTTCTTTCCCTTGATTGGTTGGTTCTATCTTGAGGAGTATAGGTGATTGGTTACAGCTCTGGGGGATTTGGGAGACTTTTGCTGATTAATTATACTTGGCTCAAGCTAGGTGATGAGGTAGCTTCTACAGCTCCTGATTGGCTGCCCATGAGGTTGGCTCAGGCTAGGTGGTAGGGCAGCTTCCTGATTGGCTGTCCGTGAGGGGTGGGTTTTCCAACTTGTTTGGGACTTTTCCCATTCTGGAAAACAGAAACTTAGGCTTAGTCTCCCAAAACTGCCAGTTTGTAGCCTGTCATGGATTCTGGCCCTGGTTAGCCCTGACCTCTCAGAGGAAAGTTTCTTCTCTGGCTTCTCTGATGCCAGCTCTTTAGCATTTTTCTTCTAGTATGAAATTTGTAAACTGAAGTTCTCGGGAACTGAAGAGAACACTGTATCTGTGTTAAACATTCTACAAAGCTGATTGACTATTTAGGATGTCCATGATTGTGGGGAGTTGAAATGTTATAGGTTGGAGGCAAATTATCCTGAGAGACCTTATTTCCCAAAAATAGCTATTTCCCAAAAAAATCTCTGTGTGTGACCTCATATCCTGGGACCATTAGGTAAATTCTTTTCTAATGTACAGACCCCTGGCTTCCATCACCTCAAATAAGAATGGCCTAACAATCTGAGACCTATAGCAAAGGCTTCCCCCATTTTGCTGTATCCCACATACCTGATTTTCCATCAATATATTTTTAACTTGTCTTGATAGCCAACCAGATGGCTCATGGAGTAAATAAGCTTGATGCTCAAGCCCTACAACTGAAGGTTGCTCCTCAGAACCCATGTAAAAAATTCAGATGCAGTGACACACATCTGTAATCCCAGCACTCCTGTGAGATGGGAAGCAGAAACAGGAGTTCCAGATCTGCTAGTCCAAAGCACACAGTACAGCAAAACAATTGGGAAGACACTTACTATATAGTGACCTATTTAGGTTCTAATTTTGAAATCAATTTTTGTTACCTATTAGAACATTTGCTTAGAATAACTTTTTCTTTCTTTTTATACTAAAGGTGCATCTGATGGTCAGGTGCATTTCTTGGAGATAACAAATAGACGGATCCTGTTGAATCCAATCTCGAGGTCTATCTCTTAATATTAATTTCTAACCATTTGGTATCTTCCTTTGCCTCATTTGCTTTCTGGGTTTTTTTGTTGTTTTGGTTTGTTTTTCTTGTAGCTTCCATGATGTGTTTATCTTTCTCTAAAGGATTACTTCAAGTACCTTTTGTAGAGCTAGCTTCGTAATCATGAATTCCTTTAGTTTGCTTTTATCACAGAAAACTCTTTTCTTCTTCAGATATGATAGTTTTGCTAGGTATAGTAGTCTGGGTTGACAGTTATTGTGCTCTAGAGCTTGAAATACATCATCTCAAGCAAGCCCTCCTGGCTTCCAACATTTCTATTGAGATCAGGTGTTATTCTAATGGATGTGTCTTTATATTTGAATTGGTGCTTTTCTCTAAGCTTTCAATACTTTATTTTGTGTACTTAGTATTTTAACTATAACACAGGAAAGTTTCTTCCATTCTTACCTATTTGGTGTTATGCTTCCTGTACCTGAACAGGCATCTCTTTAGATTTAAGGAAACTTCAATAAAATTATGTTCTTGAAAATAATGGTTTCCATTCCTCCAGCATAAAATTCTCATTTTCCCAGTTTCAGAATTTGTAGGTTTGGTCTTTATATAGTGCCCCATATATCTTATTTGTACTTTATCTTTGTCTGAACATTTCTTCTACCTTGCCTTCTATCCCCAATACTCAGTCTAATCTTTGATCCATTTCTATCAATGACTCCCTAAAACCTTTTAATTTGCTGTTTTCCATTTCCAGTAATTCTTCAATCTTTCTAGCTCTACATTGACTTCTGCATTTATAATTCCTATCACCTTATTTCCATTGGCTGACTGTATTCTTAGAACTGTGCCTTCTTTTGATTTTATTGGCTGTACTTATAATTACCCTTTTCAATTCTTTGTCTAGGATTTCATCTCTGATTGGAAACCATTTCTGTGGAATTAGCAATTCTGGGGACATGTTGCCTTGGTTTTCAATGTTCATTTTTGCCTTTATGGACACACACACACACACACACACAATTTTTGTGTGACATCATCTCAAGTAGCAGTCTCCCTAAACACAGCCTTTGAAACTCGATTCTTCTGCATCCACATCCCAAATGCTGCTTACACATACATACTACAGAACCTGACCTGACCTTGTCAGTTTTAGAAGTTTCTCAATTATTAAATTTTAGTTGTAAATATTTTTGGCTTATTTGTAACATCTTATTTTTTTGAATATCCATAGGCTCTGTATTAGTTCATCTTTCATTCCCAGCATTGGTAGTTTTTGTTTGGTTTTAAGGGCTTAACTAATAAAAAAAGCTTTTCAGTTTTGTTTCAACTGATTTCTAACCTAATTTTTCTTTCTTAAAACTTACACAGGGTTTGAATTACCTCATCTTTTTCATTTCAGGTTCACATTAAGTGATAGCCTTAATTTTAAGCACTGCTTTAAATGTGACAAAAAAACAAAATTTAAAAAAAAAAACAAACAACCCTCCAGTGTGTTGTATTTTAATTGGCACGATCTTTTCTTGCTTTTACTTAATCAGTGGCCCATACTGCTTAATATCTGAATATAGTTTGTACTTGCTGTTTGTTTTGATATTTTTTTTGTTTGTTTTTTTTGGTTTTTTTCAAGACAGGTTTTCTCTGTGTAGCCCTGGCTGTCCTGGAACTCACTCTGTAGACCAGGCTGGTCTCGAACTCAGAAATCCGCCTGCCTCTGCCTCCCAAGTGCTGGGATTAAAGGCATGTGCCACCACCGCCTGGCTTTGTTTTGATTTTTGATTGCTGATCACAGGTATATTTTCTGTAGACTTGTCATCTGAAATACGTCAAAGCCTGCTTTACTAGCCCTCAGATTATTTTTGGTGAAATCTGCATATGCAAATATTCAACATAATTTTGTATGAATATTAGATTAAGGTAATTCATCCACTCAGATTTTCTGTAGCTTCACATTTAATTACATACTTATTGAAACATGTTATTGTCCAAACAGGTCTTTTAACTCCTAAACTTACATGATTGGCCTGACATAACCTTCTGAGTAGCTAGGATTATAGGTATGTGCTATAGCAACCAGCTTATATTTAAAAAAACAAAAAACAAAAAAAAAAAACCCTAAGTTATCTATTTGTGGTGGTTTAAATATGCTTGGCCCAGTGAGTAGCACTCTTAGGAGGTATGGCCTTGGTGGAGTAGGTATGGCTTTTTTAAAGGGAAGTGTGCCATTGTAGAAGTGAGCAATGAGACCCTCCTCCTAACCACGTGGGAGCTAGTCTTCTCCTAGCAGCCTTCAGATGAAGATGTAGGACTCTCAGCACTGCTTGCACCATGGCTGCCTGGACCCTGCCATGTTCCTCTACTGATAATGGATTGAACCTCTGAACCTGTAAGCCAGCCTCAATTAAATGTTAACCTTATAAAAGTGGTACTGGTCATGGTGTCTCTTCATAGCAATGAAAATCCTAAGACAGAAGTTGGTACTAGGGACTGGGGTATTGTTGTGATAGACCTGACCATTCTTCTGTTTGGAAGAATGTGGATCTGGGGACTTTGGATTTGGAAAGCAGTGGAATGCTTTAAGTAGGATGTAATGGGCTATCCTAGTAGGCATATTGAAGACTACCTTGCTGAGAGTGATTTGAATTGTGCAGACTTGGTCCAAGTGGTTTCAGTGAAGAATTTCTGTCTGTGGCCTAGAGACTGTTTTTGTGGTATTTTGGTGAAGAATGTGGCTGCTTTTTGCCTTGTCTGAAGAGTCTACCTGAGGCTAAGGTGAAAAGGTTTATTTATATTAATTCCATTAATAAAGGAAGTCACAAAAAAGCCCAGCAGAGACTTTGTTTTCTGGTTTAATCTCATAAAGAGCATTTTGGTTTTTTGTTTTTTAAAGAAAAGGAGCAAGCTGAGAAAGGTAAAATATAAAATGTATGGTTCAAGCAAAAAGAGGCACCAAGTAGTGAAAATGGAATTGAATCCTATGCTCAAGGAAATAAACATATTAAGGGAGGGGTGATCTTGAAACAAGATCCCACCCAGCTAAGCTTAGGTCCAAACAAGGTGGTACACACCTTTAATCCCAGGAGATGAGAGGCAAGCAGATCTCTCAGTTTAAGGCCAGTCTAGTATAGAGCAAGTTCCAAGTAGAGAAAAGCTGAAGTCCAGGAGAGGTGGTACACACCTTTCATCCCAGCATTCAGGAGATAGAACCATGCATATCTCTGAATTCATGGTCAAACTACAGAGCAAGTTCCATGACAGCCAAGCTTAGGCAGTGAAGGAGTTGGAAAGCAGAAAGCTGGTGATAATGTAACAGAACAAGGGGGCCACATTCTACCTCCAGCAAGCAGCAGAACTTGGCAGCTTTGGCCACGTGGCTCTGGCATTAATCAAAAACAGAAGTGACTACTGGGACAATTGAAGCTGGTTAGCTGGAGCTAAGAAATTAGCAGAGATGAAGAGACCAGTATCATTAAGATGAAATCTTCTAGGAAGTGTGTTCTGAGACCACAAAAAAGCTGTGTCCCAAAGATAGCCAATGTTGTACCTCCTGCTGCAACTGGACTTGGTAACATTTAAGAGTCAGGTGGTATTTGTTTTGAAGGTATGAAGGGGTCATGAAGAACAGCTGAGGCTTGGCACTGAGATGCCATAGAAGGTGGCAAAGGTGGGAGTCTCAGTTGCAGTTGATGGCACAGGACTGAAGGGGTCATGCAAAGTTGAGGTTTAGCACCATGAAGAGATCCATTAAGAGATAGCACTATGAGAGGCTATTGGTGAAGCCTAGTTGCAGCAGAAGAGTCGAACATATTGAGATGCCAGACCATGGGATGACCACCAAGAACAGCAATAGACGTGGATTGGAGTCAACTTAAGCCTACAAGTGCTACAGAGGGTAGAGCTGGAGAACTGATGCAAGCCCTTTGGAGGAGCCCAGATCACGTGTGGTTCCCAGACGTTGAAACAAGAAGTTGACTTATAGACCCCAAGATGTTAAAGATGCCAGAGCCATGTGATACCTGCTGAGGAAAGCTGTTAACAGGTAGTAGAACCAGTCCAGGGAAAAGAAGTTTATTGCTATCAACAAAAATGAAAAAGGAGTTGGAAATGTGAAGACCAAATTGACATCAACCATGAAGATGCAGAATATTGAGTTTGCCCAGCTGCTTCCCTGTCTTGCTTTGGGGATTACGGTTAAGTAGATGAAACTCTGAAGAGACTTTGAACTTACAGGGACTTTGGAAGTTGGACTGAATACATTTATTATGCTATGACTAGGTATAGCCCCCTTAGACTCATGGGTGGAATGTGGTAGTTTGAATATACCTGGCTCAAGGAGTCACACTTGTAGGTGTGGCCTTGTTGAAGGAAGTGTGCCACTGTCTCCTTCTAACGACATGGGAGCCAGTCTTCTCCCAGCAGCCTTCAGGTGAAGATGCAGAACTCTCAGCTCCTCTTGCATCATGCCTGCCTGGACATGCCATGCTCTGGCATTAATGATAATGGACTGAACCTCCGAACTTGTAAGCAAGCTCCAATTAAATGCTGCCTTTTTAAGAGTTGCCTTGGTCATGGTGTCTGTTAACAGTTGTAAGACACTAGTACTTGCTGGAAGTTGTATTAAAACATGAAGCTATGGTTGTGAGTTTACCTACCTGTAGAATTGTTTTTATTATCACATACTTAGAAAACTTTCTGTGGTATTAGTCCATTTTGTATACACTCCACACCTCATGATTACATTATGCTCGTGGAGAAATACATTAATCTGCCCTAAATTATGTCTTATATCAATACTTCATTAGCATTTGCATAGTATATATTTTTACTTTAATGTGTCATTTAAATTCAGCATCTCTTGGTTGTTTCATTCTCACCCTTTAACTAGAGTTTTGAGTTAATTAAATACCACATCATTCAGGGCACATCATGGCGTATCCCTCTTGCACAGATAGAATTATTTACTTTTACTCTGTTCTGGTATGTTTTGTTTTCACTTTCACGTGAGTCAGAGGACAACTTGCACGTCTGTTTTGTTATTTCGTGCTAGTTTGCTACTGTTTTTTTCTTCTCTTCCTTGTGTTCTACTTTAATTACTCTAGAAACTCAAGCTGTATCTATAGTTTTCTGCTGTTTGCTCTAAGCATGAGACGCACCTTCACCACAATCTACTAAATCAACAAATCCTGTAACAGTGCAGTTCCATTTGGTATCTCCTGGTTCAATCTCAAGATCTCTGCCTTAACTGGAATGTTTAGTGTGCCTACATTCAATATAACAATCATTATCAATAGATATTCTGGACATGTTTGGCATATGTACTCTCTGTAGTATGATTTTAGTCAGCAAACAAATTCTTAGAGATGTACAATCTAGGTGAAAGAAAGCGTTCCTTAAAGCAGCATATGGCACTTTCAGAATTCAAACTGCACATACACAAAAGTCAGAGAAAGAGGTTTGACCAAAACACTCTTAAGAGTTTGTTCAAAGACATTCTACATGAAGGTACTTAATTATATCTCCATCAGGAGGCCATCAACAGAATGTAAGACACTAGTACTTGCTGATGTTGTATTAAAACATGAAACTATGGTTTGTGAATATACCTACCTGTAGGATTGTTTTTATTATCATATATTTAGAAAATTTGTCCAAACCTTTTTGATCATTCTTTTAAAAAAAAAAAAAAACTTGAAACATTTTGGAAAGCACTAAAGTTTGCTCAATATCCCTGCTTTGTGATTCATTACGAAGACCAAGTTTGGAAATAGTAATTTGGAAGAATCTGGTGTTAGAAGCACAAGCCATCATCTGCAGTGATGTGAGGCACCAGCATTGCATATGATGCCCTTAATAGTCACAAGAATTTTATTTCATTTTCAGGGCATTTTTACCTTTCTACAGTGAAAGAGTAAAAGGGAAAAAAAAACCCCGAAAACCTAGCACTTACTAAACATTAAATTCAGAACATTATAATAACAACGCACACATATTTAATCTACACAACCTTCGGGTAGGTCGGTACGGTCTCCCATTTTTCAATAAAGAAAACTGGGTAAATTATAGTTTCAAGAATTTGCTCCAGGGCTGGAGAGATGGCTCAGCAGTTAAGAGCACTGATTGCTCTTCCAGAGGTCCTGAGTTCAATTCCCAGCAATCACATGATGGCTCACAACTATCTGTAATGGGATCTGATGACCTCTTCTGGTGTGTCAAAGGACAGCAACAGTAAATTCATACACAGAAAATAAATAAATCTTTAAAAAGTAATAATAATAATTTGCTCCAATTTAACAGCAACTACCAGAGCTGGGAATCAAACTCCATGTGTGTGATTTAGGTCTTTTCAAGTCTAGAACCTGCATCATCTGTCCACTCTCATGCATGGTCTTAGACTTGTATATGTGTATAAATGGGGAGAGGAAGTGGGGAATTCAGGGGAAAATCCTGAAATCTACTCTTGTGACTAAAGCGAGCAAGGCAAGGTTGAGAAATCTACTTGTAAATGTAAAAAATTTTAAGGCTGACAAGAAAAAAATTAAAAGCTTAAAAACTGGCTATCAAACCTCAGTCATAGTCAGAAAGCCAAAAGTTTTCAAGTAACAGAGGGAGTTCTAATGATTCAACCATACAGTCAGAAAACCACCATCTCTAACCAGCCCAAAGTGCTCAGTGGTTAGTTACATCCATTCAGACCAGTACTTAGAAGTACATAAAATATTTAAGAAAAACTGGACACCTATGCTCAAATGACCCGATGTGCTGGCCTTATCAAGTTTTGAGACTTCTTCCTCCAAAACAGGTCAATAGACTTATGTTAAAGACAACATGTGTATTTAAAGTAGCAATTTTATTTGAGTTAAAATTATTTACAAAAACCCAAAGACATACTTCATGAAACTGGTACAAACTATTTTTTCCTGCCGTTGGCTTTTGCTCCAAAGATCACAGCTGAGAAATACTGTATAAAATAAAAATAGGATTGGATTCAGAAAAGTATCCTACTGTTCTAATATCCAACTGGTAGTATTTACAGAAATATTTACAATGGAAAAAAGGTTACCTTAAAACTTTAGTTACTTTGCAAGTCAGCCTCACGTACCCTACAATGAGAGTTCTCTGAGGCTAAAACACAGAGACGCACTGCAGTTGGTAAGGTGAGGTCTTCCTCACAGCCCACCCCACCAAACCTGCATCTCATCAGTGCTTGACAATTAGTTAGTATTTTTAAAACAAAACAAAAACTGTTAAACACTGAGGTAAATCAATTATCAAATGATCACCAGTGTAACAGAAAAAATGTAATTCGCCCTGATTGATCTCATCCAACTATTTACCGTTCTGTTCCTTACCATCTGCCACAGTCAAAGATCTGTTCCCCAAATCCAATGATTAATAAATATCAATGTATTTTCAAACAATTAATTAAAATACATCTAAGGAAATTTGTGGACATCATTTACCAGTATGCTTTAAAAAAAAAAAAGTTCACTAAATTAGTTTGGTACTCAGGGCAAATACAGTCTCAATGGCTCCCACATTACACTGGCATACTGTGTTCCTAAAAGGTGATGGGTAGGGGTTTGGGTGGGTAGAAGGAAGAAAACGATTTGCCTAGAGTCAGTTACTTCCTTATAGATTTCCCAACAATCTGCATTATCAAAAATAGGAAGACAATAGAAGGCAGCCACTGCGTTTAAAAAACATTACAGCTGGCACTGATACAAGAGCCCCGGTTTGTTACTTTATACAAGGAAATAACAAAGTCTAAAATGGGTCAAAATTAGACTTTTAGCTATTTTCCCCAATACACACCAAACTAATATTTTTATGGCTTCAAGTTTTACAAATCCAATGAAGAAACATGATGTAACTATCTGAAAGGTAATTAAAAGTATTAATGAAACATCTCTGGAAAGCCTGTCCTCAGGCCAATTAATAAAAAGGGAGAAAATGTATAACCAGTGGTCTGAACAATACAAAAAAAAAAAAAGGGAAAAAAAACTATGAAATTTATCCTATAAACCATGTTCTGTGTGTTCCACAACCGTTTTCTAAACAATTGCTCTATGAACATAGAATCTGAATAAAAAAGGGTCTTCTCTACACCAGCAATTTAAGGCTTTGCGCTTATGCAATTGATCCTGTCACTCTATAGAAGAATATACACGCTATCTGGAAAAACGGATTCCACATTGGTGTTTTAGCTTCCTTATTATATTTACTGAACTGAACATTAGAAAATATATCTAGAGAACTTCCCTCAAAACTTAACAATGTTTCAAGAGTCTCCCTAGCATTAAGTGTAAACTACCCTGGGTTTGTCTATTTTTGCTTAATCCTTTAACAGGGCACATTATCTTATATAATATAATATTCCCTCAAACTGCTATTTGTTTTCTTGTGCCTATAGCTATGACACATAATGGTATGACATTGAATATGGTCATGGTCTCAGAAGTGAAAAATAGTTCAACACCCAAACCTAATCAAGAATAAAAAAATATACTATTAATCCCTTGTGTCTTTGGATTCCATCTCATTTTAAATATAGACAGTAGTTCAGGGAACAACAACCAAAAAATTCACAAAATTATTAAAAGCTTTATTTACGATTGGAATCATTCAACAAAAAGCAAAAGCAAATGAGCCTGAAAAAGGACCTAAGCTGTTGTCTAGAATGTCCTCAGAACATTCAATACCTCAGTAGCTAAGCTGCCTCTGCACCTGACTGGCATGACAACAGTGGCTCAACATACACAGCAGTTGCACTAACAGCAGCACAAATTTCCCCCTTTAAACCTTGCCCACAATAAAGCAAGGAAACAAGGGGAGGGTATAGACTCTGCCAAGTAAGTGTATTTAAATACTGCATGGGATTGTTAACAGCCTGAACCTTTTCCCTCATTTTTGATAGCTGCAGATTGATGTAGTAACTGTCATTTAGCAAATGCAGAATGCATGATGAAGAAATCGGGTAATCATAAAAATCCAAACATGAATGATACTGATGAATGTTCTTGGTATATCTTCAAGGACTTCTTTCATGTCTTTTCTTTGTCTAAGGATAGCTCCAGCATTACCAAGCACCTGAAGCAAAGGTAAAGCAGCTAGCAATGTTCCAAATATTCAATCACTCTAGAGATAGACTTCTGGCCTGTTGTTCCAACAGCACACTAAGAGGGGAAAGAGAGAAATGATGGTTAATACTCAACAAAATGTTAAAAAAAAAAAGATATCAATAAAGTCTACCTAGTAAAGAGTACACTGAAATTAAATCACTGCCTTAATAATAATCATTGCGCCTTAATAATATAGCATTTTGCCACAATAGTTTTCTGTTTGGGGGTAGCATCATCCCACAGCCTAGAAGCACAGTTGGAATAAAGGAGAAAGCAGATACATAGCCATTCTCTATTATCTGGTCACCATACATAGTTCTTCCACTCTGCCCTTGCCAAAATCGACTAAAAAATAGAACTATAAACCAAAATGTACCTTTCTGTAAGCTGCTTTATGTTAAATATTTTGCCAGGAAGAAGAACCTAACACTATGGGGTTATTAATTTCACCATCAATGTATTACATTTAAATTGAAAAACACAAATTAGCCAGGTCCCACGGGTCCAGCACTGGTCTAATGGCTGAAATATGAGGATTGCTAGCCTGGGCTACAGTGTAAGACTCTGTCTAGAAAATAATCAAAAAACTCATATAAACTGCAATACACAATAAAAGTTACTTACAGTAAGATTCATGAAGCTTAAGAATTTTTTAAGCATCTCTGTCATTATGGAGAAATCTCCTTCTGGAAGATATTCCCTTACTGTAGTTACATTGATCTGAAGAAACAGATTAAAAACCGTCAAGTTGGTAGAAAATGATACTGACTCACTTGATACTGTTGGCTCTGCTACATATCCTGTAGTAAGCATCTACAAAGGACCCCAAAACTCATAGGTTATTCCAAGTCCACAGTCACTTACCTATGTGCAGGCACATCCAGGTCAATCCCCACTCCATACTCCCTACCCCAGAAAGAAAGGGAAAACAAAAAAGCTAGCAAAAGTTACAAAGAAGCATCTGTGTTTTGAAAATGCACAGAGAAAGGTCTGAAATAAACGGCACAGTTAAACAGACTCTACACACTTATAAAAACAGAAAGATGCAAGAAAATTCTCCATGCTACAAAGGTAAATTAGAAGACAAGAATTAACTAAATCTTTAAAACATCATTTGTGATAAATGATGGGGCAATTCCAGGAAAGGTAATTCTTTTTTATTTGATTAATAGCAAAACCAGCACTGCCTACCCTCTATATATAAACAATCCCAGGAAGAGGAAACTATTACATGACATGATTTATATATTCTATTTCACTATATTTAAACTTGCTTAGATTAGCTGGGCAGTGCAGTGGTGCATGCCTTTAATCTCAGCACTCAAGAGGCAGAGGCAGACACATAGATCCCTGTTGAGTACGAGGCTAGCCTGGTCAACAAGGTGAGTTCCAGGACAGGCAGGGCTATACTGAGAAACCCTGTCCTAAAAAACAAAAGCAAAAACAGCAAAAAAAGCTTAGATTCAGAAAGAATAAAAGAAAAAGATCTTCTGGGCAGGCTCATCTATACTACATAGCACAACAGTATGAAGCCATGACATAAAGAATAAAAAGAGCCAGGCAATGGTGGCGCACGCCTTTAATCTCAGCACTTTGGGAGGCAGAGGCAGGCAGATTTCTGAGTTTAAAGCCAGCCTGGTCCACAGAGTGAGTTCCAGGACAGCTAGGACTACACAGAGAAACCCTGTCTCAAAAAAACAAAAATAACAACAACAACAACAACAACAAACCAACAAATGCCAGTTAGTTTTGTGTCACCTTACCACTAACTAGGGTCACCTAGGGGAAAAACAAACAGCAATTGAACTGCTTCCATCAGATTGGCCTGGGAGACAAGCCTATGGGGTGTTTTCATCACTGATAAATGATGAGGCAGGCAGCACCACCTCTAGGCACGTGGTCTTGGGTTGTATAAGAAAGAAAAGTGAGCAAGCCAGTAAGCAGGATTCCTAGGAGTTTCTGGCAACTTCCCACCAGGGAGGACTGCAAACTGTAAGATGAAATAAACTGGGCTGGAGAGATGGCTCAGCAGTTAAGAGCAGTTGACTGCTCTTCCAAAGGTCCTGAGTTAAAATCCTAGCAACCACATGGTGGCTCACAGCCATCTGTAATGAGATCTGACGCCCTCTTCTGGTGTGTCTGAAGACAGCTATAGTGTACTTATATATAATAATAAATAAATCTTAAAAAAAAAAAAAGAAAAAGAAAAATACTTTAAGATGAAATAAACCTTTTTCTCCCCCAAGTTCTTTTGGTCATGATCTTTTTACAGCAATAAAAAAGAAAACTACTACACAGGCAAAATAGCCATCCACAGAAGTTTAAATTTAAAAATCTGCTAAAATAACCATAATCTACAAAAGTAGGTAGTACCAATCATCACATTTAAAACCTCCACAATGGTGGAGAAAACAATGGCTGAGGTAACTCTAAAGGACTGCTCCTTAAAAATTATGTCTCTATGATAAAGAATAAACAGCTCCCATGATGTGAATGAAAGTCCTTCATTAGTTCAAATTCTTTACTCCTATATAGAACTAAACATTTACTGTAGCCATGGAAAAGACATTGCAATATTCCTAGTACAGGAGGTACAAAGAGGAATAATATAGCATGGACCATTTGAAAAACATAATAGATATCCAAATGCATGCTGGCTTTGGTAAATAAGAAAAGCAGGCTTAACTGTATGTTCTTAAAGTAGCAAGTAAACCCACCATTCCATTGCTATTGACAAGACATAGTTTTACATGATTAGAATTCTAAAGAAAGCTATACCTTGTGACACTGCAAGAGTCGAAGAATACAGAGAGGCAAGAACCAACAACAGCAGTGAGGAGACTGACCACTGCAAAGTAGTAAGTGCAAATTGGTAGTCATGGTAGGTAACAAAAATGATATCAGACTTTCTTATACTTCCTAAACATGGGGCCACAGAATGAAGACAGTTTACTGTCCATAACTATATGCGTGCTTTATCTTTTCCACTTCCACAATGGGAAAGCCAATTCACTTTGTATTTGTGGTAGCATCTAGTTTTCTAATTATAAGGATTGACAAGGCAACTAATATATGTGTGGCTGTAAGACTCCACAACACTATCAATTAATTCAGAAACCCCCCTTTTTTAGGGATACAAAAGCACAGATATCCATAATAATGGTTACATATAAGACTAACACAACTTCAAGATCTATTATCAGCACACTTAAACATAAATCACAGCAATTAGAAATAAAGACAACTACTACTGACCTTTCACTTATCTACCTGTGCCACATATTCCAAAGGGAACACTAACAGTGATTCTAAGAGCCTATTCACACTGTATTTTTGATGTTCAGACTGGTTTTTGTCAATGGCAACAGACTGTCCAATACCTATAACCTCCACTTTTGTGTGACTACCAACTTATATAGACACATATTTCTCAGGGATAATTCCTAATGAACATAAGCTACTAACATTTTCCTACCCTGAACTGGTTGAGAGGAAAGCATGTGGCCCAATGCTTAGCCAGATAAATGGTAAGAAGTCCAAGGATGATGTCTTAAAAAGAAAATGAGGAAAAGGTTCTGTGGGATATTATTTGACTAGATGGGACCTTAAGTATGGTCACTTATGACCATAACAAGAGCTTTTATATACATAATACTATTTCATTTTGATGATTTTTAACTATATGTATATATGTGTGCATATGGGTTTATGCATATAGTGCAGGTGTTGTTAGAGGCCAGAGGCATTGGATACCTTGGAGCTGATCTCATAAATGGTTATGAGCCACTTGACAAGGGTGCTAGGAACTGAACTCCCAATCCTCTGAAACGAAGCAAGTGCTTTTAACAGCTAAGCCGTTTCTAAAGCCCATGATGCGTGCTTTTAACCAAGGAAAAGGATAGTAAAACCTGTGCAGGACAAGTTACTCCACGGAGCCACTAAAATGGCCAAATCTGACTTGGCAACTGAGCATAGGTTTTATATTCTTCCTTCTTTTACATAAGCTACAGGTACTAGCAGGGACTTAATCATCTATACCAAGAACTTCCTTGTTATAACAAAATCATTCTTTCTTTAGAATGTATCCTGGAAAGGTCAAGAAATATTTTAAAGTCTTTAACATCCCAAACTATTTTAATTTCTTGTATGTAAAACCTTTTGTCTAACATTAAAAGCATTCTAATTAAGTTTTTCTGAGACCAGGTCTCTAAGCCCAAAACTCTATTTAGACAAGAATAATTTTTCTGATCCAACTCCTTCATCTCTCGAATGCTGGGTTTGTAGGCATAACTGCCATAACCAGTTTAGGTAGTAGAGGGTCTAAACCCAGGGCTTCAGGCACACTAATCAAGCACATTAGTAATTGAGAGTTACATCCTGAGTCCCACCAGCTTGCTTATTAATATCTTAAACACTTTAAGTCTGATAGGTGTATCAGTTCTAAAAAAGCCATAAAGAGTAACAATACACTACATCTCAAATCTTGCTATAAAAGCCTATAATGCAAAGGAAATAAAGATGCTGACATTCTATTTTAGAAAGAAGTTTTAAAGGAAACCACTAGGAAGTTAACATATTCTTGACATTTTCTTCCACAGCGAAATAAATAAAACTGTTTAAAATACATGTACAATCAGCAGCTCTTCTAAAATAAAAAGCCTGTATGAACAGGGAAGTTTTAAACTAAGTGCATCAGATATCAACGGCATGAAGCTGTTCCACAACAATCTTTAAAGACACATGACGTACTTCTGAACTATTTACTTACTGGACTTTCCTGGCAGAGACACCCGAGAAGCAGGGCTGTGTAGGAGGCCACAATGCAATCCTCCATGTGTTTACCAGCATGCTGAAGGGCTGAAAACAGTTAAATAAGGAGTAGTTACAGTGCAAAGCTGATACAGACCTCGTAACATCAATTATACTGTTATCCCCTTAAAAACTTCTAAAAATGATGCATGTACAATTCAGTATCTCAAGTTTTTAAAAAAATGAACCTAAAATGAATAAGGGACCCAAATATAAAAACTGCAACATACTTAAAAGATTGGTTTTTAGAAGGTCACCAATAACAAAGTGAAAGACAACTCACAAAATGGAAGTACACAATCATTTATCTGGTAGGATGTTTAGAATGTATAAAGATTTCTTTCAATTCAACAACGAAAGACTAGCCTGGCAGTGGTGGCATACACCTTTAATTCCAGCACTTGGGAGGCAGAGGCAGGCAGATTTCTGAGTTCGAGGCCGGCCTGGTCTACAGAGTGAGTTCCAGGATAGCCAGAGCTAGGCAGAGAAACCCTGTCTTAAAAAACTTAAAAAAAAAAAAAACAAAAAACAACAACAAAAGACCAATAAGCAGATTAAAAAGCATGAGACCCAAATAAAATTTCTTCATATGCACAAAATACTAAAGAACAAATACAGATGTTACAAATAATTAGTTTTTAGAGAGCTGCAAATGAAACAAACAAACAAAAAAATGTCATCAATTAAAATGACTAAGAAAAATATCCTTTAAGGTAATCCTAAAGGTGTGAATAAACTGGAACCCTCATATATTGCTGATGGGCTGGTGCTGCCACACTGGAAATCAACTAATATCACTGTACTATCGAAAAAGCAGAAACAACCCAAAGGGATTCATCAATGCACAAACAGATAAACAAAATGTAGACTATGAAGACTATGAAATGACTATATGCAGTCATATGCATATATATATATACACACACACACATATAATACATTTGTGTATGACTATAAAAACAAGAAACATAGTTTTAACAAATGCCACAAAATGCATCCAACTGAAATAAATTGGTAAGAGAGATTGAAGCACAGTCACAGGTCTTCAAGTAAGAGACTGAGTATCAGAAGTTAGAGAAGGAGTAGCCTACAAAAAGAAAACAGGCTCAGCATCAGTCTAAGTGGAAAATGTTGACTATATTAAATCCCAAAACCTTAGAGGGGCAGTGGTAGCCCAGGCCTTAATCCCAATACTCATGAGGGAGTTCTTGGACATTATAGGTCAGTCAGGTCTACAGAACAAGTTCCAGGACAGCCAGAGCTATACAGAGATTTTGTCTCAATAAATCAAACAAGAAACTCCCAAAATCTCAGAGGGTTAGTTACAAATAGCTATTTTGCAGAATGTACACATAAAGCAAATATAATTCGTAGAAATAGTAGGTAGTCGATGAATTCATTAGTAAAGATACCTCTAGCTAGGTATGTATTACTGTTTGCCTAGTAAGCTCTGAAAACTACTACTATAAATTTTGACAGAATACCTCAGTTTAAGGTGACGCAGATAAAAGAAACCTGAAATATTCATCCCCTCCTGCTTTAGAAACATGGTCTCATTGAAAAAGCCAGGCTGGCCTCCAAGTCATATTCCTCTGCCTCAGCCTATCTCTACTAGAATTATAACTGTACACTACCCATGTCCAACTTAGCTGCTACTCTTTACAGAGAAAGGAGAAGTACCAAACAAGAAAAGTGATCTCTCACTGACACACACCATGCTCGAAGATAGGAAGAATTACTGTAATTCCAAAGTTTAACTAGACAAACTATAAAGACATTAACTAAATAATAATATGTAAATCAAATGTTTTAAAAAACAAACCTAAAAAACCGTTATTGTCACTGTGACTATATTACATTAGATTAACATGCCTTTATTGAGGTCAAGTTCTTCCTCCTCCTCCTCCTTCTTCTGCTCTGCACCATCAGTCTTCTCAGTTGATACCCACTGTATTTCTCCACTTGTCTCTTGCCACTCTCCACTCTTATCGTGCTGAGTGGTGGGAGCATCTTTGATCAACTCATCTGTTTTACTTTCTGCCAATTGCGCTGCTCTCTCTCGTTCAAGAAATAACTGATAAAAATTATATTTGAAAATCATTAAAAAGATATCAACAGGTTAATCAATCCTGAGGTCAGCACTAAACACACATGACCAACACTAAATGATTTCAAATGATTGCATTTATAAACTTACGCACACACAATTATAATTAAAGAAACATACATCAATTATAATTAAAGAAGTGAGAGGAACACAGGAGACACTAGAAAGATATTGTAAAAAAAAATTAAAGACATCAAGTACTAACATAATGTAATATTTTGTTTTAAATAAGAATATCTGAATTTAAAAAAGCTTTTGTCCTACATTTTACTGAAAACCAAAACTGAAGTATAAATGCTGTTTTTAAGTAACTTAATAACCATTTATATAGTGTTTCCAAGATAGAAAGTCTTCATAATTATCTTTAATTCAGGTAACATTTCCAAGAAAATTAAAGGGGAAACAAAAACAAAACAAACAAAAACAAATTTAAAAACCCCTATGCATTTCTAAAACTAAAAAACAAAATAATAAACAAACCTACATATACTGGATGAATTAACTGAAAGAAAGAACAATATATAAACAATTAACAAACATGAAAGTAACATCGATAGCATTCTTATCACTGGAAGTACGTGAGGAAGACTATCCATACAGAAAAGAGAACATACCAAATTCCTTGCCTTCAATTACTTTTTCCTTTTGTTGCTATGGTGCTCAACACAAAAAGCACCTAATATACCCATTCACACTATTTGGAAAAAGTACCACGTTATTAATGAGAATTATCTAAATGTCAAATGCTAAACAGACATTAAAAGGTGTGCTAAATATACAGACTTTAAAGACAGTATGTATAATAAATAACCTTAACAAAAGAACATTTCTCAAAACTGGTCCAAGAACTCCCACAAAGGTCCTAAGGACCCTGTTAGGGAATCTGGACAGTAAGGCTGAGGAGGTCGGTTGACTTCTTTCATTTTCTGAGTGCGCAGTGGCTCTTGCAGAATTTATATGATATGCAATTACGTCACTGCTGCTCACCTGTACTAAAGCCTGAACAGCATGAACTTGTCCAGCCAGCCCTAAACCATGGTCTCCTTCTCCACTAGAGAAGGAAGAATCAAAGGAACAGGATGTCTCCATGTTGACAAGGCAGTGTCGATTCCGGGCACTATATTCCACCAGGTTAATCAGTAGACCCAATCCCTATAAAACATTTAAAAATATAATCATCACACACAAGAACTTAATGAATGTAATATGTATAACTTATTGTCAAGTACAATGTTAAGCAGCACTTTTCCATCTGCAACCACTGTAAGTAAGATACTGATCTTTCTTTTAGCTGGCTTGAATGAACCACAGAAGAACTCTCTTATTGCTTCTGCAGTCTGGCCTGGCCTTGACTCATGGCCAACCTCTTACTCCATTCTCTAAAGTGCTAGGAGGACAGGCACCAGCCACACTTGGCTCCTTCAGTTATCAACCACCATCTTCAGTTTATACTTCTATGTCTATAAACGAAGTTTTAAGAACAGAAAAATATTAAGATGTTCATAAGGACAACACAGAATATATTTAAAGGAGAGATTCTTTTTTTTTACTTGCTTTTTTTGTTTAAGATTTTTTTTATTTATTTTATGTATGAGGACACTGTCACTGTCCTCAGACACACCAGAAGAGGGCATCAGATCCATTACAGATGGTTGTGAGCCACCATGTGGTTGCTGGGAATTGAACTCAGAACCTCTGGAAGAGCAGCCAGTGCTCTTAACCACTGAGCCATCTCTCCAGCCCCTAAAGGACAGATTCTTAAATATAAACTAAAATCAAGCCTCACTATCTAAAGACAAGATAAACTACAATTACAAAGTGACCACACTTCAACTCACCAGCACTCGAATATCAAATCTCTGCTCCTGAGGTAGGTACTTTGGAACCTGAAGGACACAGTTCATTGCTGTGCCTATGAGTCCTTCTTGTTCTCCTGTCTTTGTGCTGCCCCACTCTGAAGAATGAAAACAAAAACCTTCCTGATAACACTAATCATCACATTTAGGTTTTCCTCTAGTCCTGCTTGACTTGGTACTTGCTGTATAGTTCAAACCGACTTCAACGCATGGCACTTAGCTCCTCCATGCCTTAGCCTCCCCAAGGGCTAGGATTATAGGTATGTACTCTATACTCAACTACCAAGTATTAATTTAATTTATAATTTAAATTTTTAATTTTAAAATGACTATTTCTTTAATGAAATACAGGGTTTTGATATTTAAAGGCTAATTTACTAGGCAGTTCTAAAAGTAGCTTATGACTATAGGAGTAAGTCAATTACATTAAGGAATATTGTAAATCATTACATCAAAAATAGAATAGCTTATTTCCAAATGCAACATAATAAGAAATTATTACTTACCATTATCATTAGTTAGATTGAGCAATACCCCAATGATAGCCCTCATGCAGTCCTCCACTGCTTTGCCCACATGGTTAGTTACATTCTGGTAAGGCAGAGGTTTACTGTCTGCTATACAGATGCTATTCTC
Source organism: Tokudaia tokunoshimensis (assembly GCA_036184795.1). Taxonomy (NCBI): domain Eukaryota; kingdom Metazoa; phylum Chordata; class Mammalia; order Rodentia; family Muridae; genus Tokudaia; species Tokudaia tokunoshimensis. The sequence goes on along the minus strand of BTHU01000011.1, from coordinate 94,831,691 downwards.
AGTGCGGTTATACTGCTGAATCAGGTCTTCACAATGCTGCAATGCTCTTAAGAGAAAATAAAATGTATACTATTATGGTATAATAAAAGTTAGACAGTTTCTATTTACTGGGGCCTAAAAAAAAATGATCAGGGTTTTTGTTTTGTTTTCCAGTTTTTAAAGTTACAATGCTAATATCTAATAATGTACCACATATGCTAATAATTTTGCTAACTGCTAAATTTTGATACACTTGATCATTAAAATTTCTCTCTAAAGAAAGTTAAAGTTGTAAGTTCATTCCATGTTGAGCATGGTGGTTCATGTTGTTTATAGTCCCCACTACAGAGGAGGCCGAGGCAAAAGGATTGCTTTAGTCTACTTTACTAGCTGGGACAAATGAATAACAGCCTCTCTCAAACCAAACGATTAGCACCATGACAACCAAGGGGGCGGGGGGGGGGGGGAGAAGAATCCTCACAAAACAAATTTGCGTTACTGGAAGGAGCTGTCACATTTTACAGAGTCCTCAATTACAAAATACATCACCATGGTGCTCCTGCCCATAAGCTCTGAAGAAATAATGCCTGTTCTCAATTCCACTTAGTTGTCATTTAGCAAATATGGAGGAAAATGTTTTCTTAGCAGTAGAGTATCATATATAAAAGTTACTTGATAAAGATGACTATCAAATGCCTGACATACATTAAGACAAATCATTATTTTTAATTGAGGAACATTAACAGGTCTTCTGACAGCTACAGCCAATGATTCCCAAGTTTGACACACACTAACAAGGAAGTAGAATGCTAAAACAGGTCTACCTGTAAATTTTGATTATTTTAATAAGTGTGTATGATGTGTGTGTGAGCAAAGATTCCATATCACCCACATGGGGGTCAGAAGACAACTCTGTAGAGTAGGTGCACTTCTTTAAGCTTTGCATCGTTTCTGGTCAAGTCTATACTGCAAATATCTTTACCTGCTGAGTCATCTCTCCAGCTGCCAAGGCATCTTTCAACCATCAAATTCACTATTTTTTTTCAAGTCTAACACAGATCAAGTAAACTGATGTTGTCAGTTTACTTTTCATGAATTACATAACACACAAAACCCTTCAAGAAAAACTCTACATATTTAATCTATTCCTAGCTTATTTTTAATATGCAATGAGAAAATCCTATAAGGTTCCTAATATTTTACAATTCTTTGGTTAGAAAGATGTTCTTTTACCGTCAAACCCAAACAATTTGCTTTTTTAATGTTTGAGGATGTTGACAAAATTCCTTGTTGCTATTAGTTACTAAATTGTCTGTGCTAAGTATTACTAAGTATCAATAAGGATTTTCTTGAAAGCTACAGGTGAATACTATTTCCCAAACACGCAATTCTGACTTTTATCACCACTTCTAAAAACATTTCACAAGAAAACCCCATGCAAAAGACTAAATCTGTAACATTAAATACTTCCTTACTAAGGCAATTCTCAGGGATTAAGAAGCATAAGAAAATAACTTTAAAATCAGGAATAATATACTCTCTTTAAAATAAAAAAACAAAACAGGGAGTAGGACTGAATGACAGACCACTTGCCATATAAGCATAGGTTCCATCTCTACTGCTACTACAAAACAAATAAACAAACCAGTCAACCCCAACCACCACCCGCCAAATAAAATGCAATGAGAAACATATTTAATCTTCAAGGAAGTTCCTTGATAAGGAAGAATTGCTTATGTTAAGGATAATAATGTGCTATAAATTCACAAAAGCACAATAAAACAGGAAATGGAGATGATACAGCATTTGGGTTTGCTTCAAAATAACACACACACACACACACACACACAAAGAGGAGGTTATAGACAGAAACAAGGCTCGCCCATGTATTATTCAAGCTGAGTAATAAGAGTTTATCACACTATTCAGTCTACACTTCTCTTAATTTGAAACTCTCCAAATAAAAAGTTAACACACAGATAAACCAGACCATTCACACTAAAATAGTTGTTCTTTTAAAAGGAAATTTACAAAGACAATCAAGGGTCATATAGAATTGCAATTTAATATTAGTTTTTCAAACCAGAGACCCAGAGAAAGTTAAATCCCGGTGGCATGATGGCTAAGATAAAGGCCAGAGAACTAGGACAGAGATAGCAAAATCTAGGACAGCAATACCAAAAAGTTGTTGTAATCAGACAGAACCAGGACTAGTGACACAGAAGCACTGAGGTGACAGCATTAGCCTAATTGTAGTGAAGGCTAGACAGGGGGATATACAAAGATCTGGAAAATGAGATACAAATAAATGGGAGAAATGGAATTACAATCCACATCAAACAAAGGGCCTAAAATACTTACCACTGACTATATACTAAGCAATGTTCTACTAGGCTTACATAAAGAATTTGACTCTTTCATATATATTATACATACACCTTAAAAAATCACTTAAAATGTAATAACAGACCAGTCTTCTTTGCATGTATTATATACACTGTAAAAAAATGTATATGTGGTAGTACATGCTAAGATATATCTACGTGTTTGGTGATGAAAACCACCCTAGTGGCTAGGCACAATTCCTACCCTCCCCATAAAGAACTTGTAACAAGTCAATTGTCTAGGATTATAGCTAACATAAAGGAGCTGCAATTCTCACCAAACCATTTTACCTCAAGAATCTACACTCTTAACTTTTTATCTATAATGTACATATTCACAAAACTCAACAGACAACACATTTTAAGAAAAAATAGAATACATCTTTATTTCCTGAGTTTTAAATAAATAATGAGAGTTTATAAAACTTACTTAGCTGATGAAATAATGAGTTGTGAATCTTTATAGGCTATCAAGTAGCTTTGATTCTCTGGATTATGCACTGTTACCTAAAAGGAATGGATATAAAATGACTATGACAATCCATAATTTTCATTTATATAAATAATAACACTTTACCTGATAACTTAAGATATAAAAAGATGAAATAGATCTTGCCATCTAAGAACACAATTTCTTTCTTTCTTTTTTTTTTTTTTTTCGAGACAGGGTTTCTCTGTGTAGCCCTGGCTGTCCTGGAACTCACTTTGTAGACCAGGCTGGCCTCGAACTCAGAAATCCTCCTGCCTCTGCCTCCCAAGTGCTGGGATTAAAGGCGTGCGCCACCACCGCCCGGCTAGAACACAATTTCTTAAACTCCAGTTTTTGACCTACAGAGATGTAACTAAATGTGGGGACTGCAAAAGCAGGCAGCACAAAAAATTTCTCAGTGTTATCAATAACCAAATTCATTGAAAATCAAATGCATAATGAATAAAGTGCTGTTAGAAATGTTTATCACCCATGGCACATTTATCATTAGATTTATCATTCACTTAATTCTATGACACAACACAAACATTTGCATGGATCGTGTTGAGTTGCCACACACCAACAAACATTGCTCAAATAGCTAAGAAACACGTCTGTTTTATGCTACATATCACAATACACACAAAACTTTTTAGTCTTATAAAAATAGTCACTTGATTAACTATAACAAAGACTTTTAATGGTTTCCTCAGTGTGTATCAAACTGGTATACCTTTGGGTTGTATACTGTGTCAGAATGACTGACTTTAAAAACTAAAACCAAATTTTGTTTAAGATTATGTTTTGAGTTTAATTTTTAAACTTTTTGTACCATTTACCTATTTAGTATTGCTAAATACTAAATATACTACGGGTCACATTAAAATTTACTGGGCAAAAATCTGTGGTGGGTGGCAAAATTTCTGAAGCCCTGATGCAGAGAAATACCTGTAAAACCTATGGCTTCAATATTTAAAATAAGAGAACTACTGACCAGAATGTAGTACACAACTTTAATTTCAACACTCAGGAGGCAGGCTCATCTGTGAGTTCAAAAACATCCTGGTCTTCATAGTGAACTACATGGCAGCTAAAGTTACACAGTGGGATCCCAACTAAAAACTACTAATTTATCATAAAATAAAGACATCACTCTCATAATAACTCACAATTGTCAAGTACTTTAAAATGCAGAAGACCTCCAATGTACAAACCTTTATACTTTAAAATTCATAAGTATATCTGAAATATTTTACCTTTTAATTTAATATCTATTTACTTCTTTGAGATATGATCTCTCTACAGAACCCTGGCTATCCTGGAATTCACTATGTAGCTCAGGCTGGTCTTGAACTCAAAGAAATCCACCTGCTACTTAATCAGAAATTATATTCTAAAATTCACTGACATTAAAATTGTAGCCTAAGCCTAAGTCATTCAAAATCAAAGACCAAAACATACTGCCACCCAACAGTGTCATTTTCCAAAGTCAAATAAATATTTTTAGTCGTGCTTATAATCTGATTCAAAAACTAAAAAACAAAAGAGTACTAACTAAAACAAAACCATGACTGTTGATAAACAGATTTCTATACAGTCACCAACATGTAAACAAACTTGTATGTACCTTTGATTTGAAGCAATAATATACAAATAAGAGCTTTTGGTTTGAGGCAGGGTCTTATTTATGTAGCCTATGCTGGTCTTGAAATCACAATCTTCCCTCCCAATTTTAGGATCACATGAATATATGAATATATCCAGCAAAACAATACATTCTTAAAATGATAAAATACCCATTTACCAACAGTTGGTTTTGAAAATAATCCTTACAACTCTAATTCAGATAAGTGAAGGTAAAACCCCAGGATATTTAAAACATCAGGTGGTTATACAATCACAAGTAGAAATAATTCCCCCTGTCCAGTTGTCCATACTTACACTCTCTAAAACTCGTAAACATCTCTCTGCTCCCCATAATGAGGCCACTAGTTTCTCTTCATCCTCATCTCTACTTAGATGATCCACACACTCTTTTACTAGGCAAAAACAAAAGGACAAAAGTTAGTATATAAAGTTCAATAGTTATTTCTTACCTAACATCAAACGTTACCTCCACACATGCTATGAATATGTATATGCTGGAATGGGAACATAATTTCATGGCGATACTAAGTACAATGGTTTGAATGATAATGGACTCCACAGGATCATGTATCTGGAGGCTTGGTCAATAGTTGTGTGACTGTTTAGGAAGGATCAGGAGGGCTATACTATGGATGGGCCCTAAGGTTTCAAAGCACTCAGGACATTCCCAGTTATTTCCCTCCCCACTTTTCTTCTTAGTGCTTATACGGAGATGTGAACTCTTAGCTACTGCTCACTTACCTGCTTACTGCCATGCTCCCTGCTATGCTGGTCACGGACTCACTCTGAAACCATAAGCTCACAATAAACTCCTTTTGTAAGTTGCCTTGTCTCCAATTGTGCTTACAAGACAGGGTTTCTCCTCTATGTAGCCTTGGCTGTCCTAGAACTGGCTTTGTAGACTAGGCTGGCCTTGAACGCAAAGATCCACCTCCCTGTCTCTAGCTAAGTACTGGGACTGAAGTTATATAACACTATATGCGTAATTATGTATGTATGTATGTATGTATGTATGTATACAGACCTTTATCTACAATATGATCCAGACCACCCAGAAGCCGGAGCTCTTCTTTAAACCAATCTCCTGCTCGTTTGGAAGTGAGGGACAGCAATGTCTCCATAGCTAAATGACCGGTCTAAAAATCAGAAATACCATTAATGAATAGTAAGGTACAAAATAATTCTTTTTTCCAGGTTTTTTTTGTTTTTTGTTTTTCTTGGAGACAGGATGCATATCCCTGGAAGTTCTGGAACTCACTCTGTAGACCAGGCAGACCTCAAACTCAGAGATTTGCCTGCCTCTCCCTCCAGAACACTGGGATTAAAGGCATGTGACACCTCCACCAGGTTAGAATAATTCTGAAGCATTAATTTTAGGATTTATTTTTCTTTACTAAAATGCAGTAAGTAAAAAATAGAACAGTAAGTGCCTTTATAGGTGAATAAACTAATTTTATCAGAACAGTCTACACTAAAGAAACTGTGATTTAACTATATGGCTTGCTTTTATGAAAAAAATCATTTAAAAGCAATCTATTTTTTGTTAGTTTTATATAATGTATAATGGCAATACAGAGGCTCAGATGTGGTATTATTGACTTTTTGTTTTTGTTTTTGATTTCTCAGTGTGAACAGCCCTAGCTGTCTTGGACTCACTTTGTAGACCAGGCTGACCTTGAACCCATAGAAATCTGCCTGCCTCTGCCTTCCAAGTGATTTAAAGGCATGCACCACCACACCCCGCTTCTTTTCTTTGCGATAAATCAATATACTGGATTAACCTACCCAAAAGAATGTAAATAAAATAAAATATAAATTTCAAGGAGGAAAGTATGGGAATGTCAGTGGCCCTAAATGTTCAAACTCAATGGTCATTAATGTAAACAGCCCCATGTTACAGAGTGGTAACAATCTGGGTTTATATTTTTTCTGAACATATTAAAAATGAGCATTTTCCCACATACTTATCAATGAACCCATTTTTTTCTCCACTTCTCTGCTCATTATTTTTTTATTTTCCTGTAACGTTGGCTCTTTTTTAATCATACTTTGCCTTAAACTTTATACTACAGGATTATGTAGCAGCTAGGATATTCCTTGTCATAACAAAATTGTGTGTGTGTGTGTGTGTGTGTGTTTGTGAGAGAGAGAGCATTTTTCTTTATGGGCCCATAGTTTTAAAGCCTAAAGCCACTTCCCAACAGAGAGTAATCTGGTTTTTGCCGTAATAAAGAAAGTGTAGCCCTAATAGAAATATTCAGCAGAGCTGCAGGCAGTGATTTAGTTATCCTTCGGCCTGCTAATCCCTTGTAATGTAGTACTCATATAAAAAGAGGAGAAGGGCTCTCTCTCTCTCTCTCTCTCTCTCTCTCTCTCTCCCCCCCACCCCCGCTTGTCTCTCCATTTTCTCCCCTTTTCACGTGGTCATGGCTTTTCTTATCTATTTTCTCCTCTTCCTTTGTCTTTTTATCTCTTTTCTCTTTCTATTTTCTTAATAATAAAACAACAAAGCTAAAAAAAAAAAAAGAGAAGGAAGAAATAATTAGCAAAGACTTAAAACCAAACCAAAAGACCCAACCAAAACTTAAAGCTTCAAGAGAAAACTTTTTACCTTGTCATGTATATTTGAAACTGAATATATATTACTTAAAAACAAAACAAGGTTTACCAATGAGAATCTTAGATTACAAACTTAGAAGGATCTAAACATTTTAAAAAGTTCTTTAGAGGCAAAGAAATTTTTTTGTTAGGATAAAGAATTAGAATCCAATACAACAAAATCATTTGGGTTCATTTCTCATTCTAGGTTCTGCAAATAGTAATTTAATGACCAAATTTATCAGCTCATGAGTCTTAACAGTGCAGTTGAAGCCTAATGCTACAATCTTTAAGAGGGCATAAAATTTTTATATTAGTAAAAACTCTTATGTTTCAGGCTACATTCAGCATACATAAGCTAACCTTTGAAAATAACCTACTATTTTAAGCATTTTTACTTCAAGACTAAAATAATCACCTAGAGCAAAATCACTAATCACTGTAACCCAGTTTAAAATATTATTATTGTTATCTCTTCATGTGTTATCAACAGCAAATATATATTTAAAAAGTTATTTTTTTAATTCTATAAACTTTTCTTTTGAGACAAAGTTTCTCTGGGTAGCCTTGGCTGCCATGTTATCCACCATATAGACCAGAGTAGCCTCAGACTCGCCTGCCTTTGACGTGTCCGTGCTGGGATTAAAGGCCTGTACCACATTCCTGGCTATATACTTTATTAAAAACAAACAAACAAAAAAAACCTTTAAAATATACAAAAACACACTACAAAATTAACCAGACCCAAACAATATCACTACACCATGTATGCAGCTATTCTTTAAACAAAGCTACTCACTAGGCCTACTATACAATTTAAAACAACCATACTTAAGGGCTGACAATGAGTTGAAGAAGAGACACCCTAAAATAGCCCTGTCCTCTGGTTTCAATCAAGTAAATTATTTAATATACTGCCAGATTTTTTAGGGTGATATTTACTTGCCTGAACAAAATCATTAAAAAAAATCAAATTCATTTTTAAAAATATTATCACTTACCAGCCAATATTTCAAACCAAAATGCCGATGAATTATATACTAAACACAAATTATAGGTTCAAAATAATTCTTTTATAGCATTAAAATTAATTTTCCTTTATAGCTGAGTAAAACTCCATTTAGACCATATTTTTATCTATTCATCTGTTGCTGGAGACCTAGCACTAGGATAGCACTTCTTAGCTATCACTGACAATGCACCAATAAACAGACATACAAGTATTTCTGTGGTAGGCTGTGAGTGGAAACTGAGTTCCTGGACAGTAGGAAGTACTAGGAAAGATGAGCCAATAAAAACAAAGAATGGAAGAAAATACAATTATTTTAAAAAATTAGATTTAAAAATTCTGAGTGAATGAAAATTGCAAGTTTTAAAAACAGAATAACTAGTCAGCCTAAAGGTAACAGACAGACTATGGTAACATAAAGGATAATTAATTCATGTGCTAAGGACAACTATTTCCCAGTCCTAGAAAGTACAGAGCACATGTGCATTTTGGATCTGAGTTTTAAATTCAACTGGCTTTCCTCCCACTTGTAATTTTTTTTTGTTCATAAATTCCTTAATAAGTCTAGAATAATTAAACAGAGTGAGAACCCTCAATCACTGTGACTACTATCAATGGTCTGCAAATTTTTGTGGCATATGTTGGAGTCTTCACAGTTAAGCAGTCAATTAAAAAAAGTTTTATCTCAATCAAAAATCAGATTATACAATTATCTTTTTTTTCTCTCCTCAAAACCTTGGATAAATTATCATACTGGCCTGCAAGCATTTAGACTATCATCATCCACTGGGGAACTGTGCCCAGAATGAAGGTGAACGCTGGCCATAATCCTACAGTGAAGGGGACACTGCTCCAAAAAAGGACAGAAGTTTCCCTTTTGGCCTCCAGATACCTGAGAGAATTTAGAATAAAAAAATAATTTTTCACAAATTCTCCAAATTCTGATTTCTGAAATTGAGGAAAAAATTAGAGTTGCTAAGAAGAAAAAGAGAAACATTAAGCAAATTTTAACAAGAAAAACAGCTATTTACCAACAAAACCAAAAAACTAAGAAAGGTTCAAATACAGATGAGCAAGTTTAGTGGTTTCTGGAGTGTGCTGGCTAAGTCAAGCTATAGTTATCTGAAAGAAGGGAACCTGCCTGTAGCAGTTTCTTAATTAGTGACTGGTGAGGGAGGGCACTGTTCATTGTGGTGATCCTGGGTTGTGTCAGAGAGCAGGCAGAGTAAGCCACGAGGATCAAGCCAGGAAGCACTATTCCAGGGCCTCTGCAACAGTTCCTGCCTTTGCACAGCTCCTGCCTCCAGGTTTCTGCCCTGATTTTCCTCAGTGATAGACTACTACCTGGAAGTTTAACTTGAAATAAATCCTTTTTCCCCAAGTTCCTTTGGTCATGGGGGTTCATCCCAGCAATAGTTACACTAACTAGAACAGGACATGATTTTCAGAGCCAAACTTTAATAGGAAACTTTGTCAACAAAGGCCATAAACAAGACTGTTAAAGGTTAAATGGTTTGTCAAAACCCACAAAGCCACTGTAACTAATCGGACTTTCTAAATGTAATCTCCATTTGTTATAGAAGGAAACAACCCACCGTTATATTCTCTAGATCAAGATGTTTATTGTGCACAGTTTCACAGAGTCTTCGGATTTTTTCTTTGATCTTGTTCATGTCTTTTTCATTCAGTAGCTTAGCTGAAGAAGCATCTTGTTCCAGCTCCAAAAGCCGAATCATGAGATCTAGGCTGGCCCTATCAAGATCCATGTTCAAACGATCTCTACTCAGTATGTACATGAGAGCAGCTGTACAGAGGGACAGATTCTTCAACAGACCCCAAAAGAGAAATATTCATGAAAGCAATTACTAACAACTTCAGAAACAAGGACGTTACTGACATTCATAAGCTAAAATGTCTAAAATTCCTATTGTTGGTTTTGATGGAGACCCTGATAATGCTTGATTCACTGCTCTTTCAACATATGCTAGGTAAACATATCTATTTGATAAAGCCCAACTGAAAGCTGTTTTTTCCTCTCTATCATCCTTTGTTAATGAATGTTCAACTAGAATATAAATTTAACTACCCATTTCTTTGAACAGTTTTGCTAAATAAGGTGCTTATAGAACATTTTTATGAATTATGTAGTACATAAATATTTCCTTTTGCAATATACCTTTAATGTTCTTTGTAACATAAAGTTATGTCAAGTTTTGTTTTAAAAAACATGTTTATACTTTGTATCAAAACACAATTTTCCCTCAGTAAAGTATAGACAACTGAGCTTGCCATCAGAATACAGGGGACTGAAATAAATTTAACTAGGAGGTTGAAGAGATGATTCAGCAGTTAAGAATGGCCATTAGTTGTTCTTCCAGGGAAACCTATTCCAAGCACCCACATGGTGGCTCACCCACATCTATCTCTAACTCTAGTCCTAGGGGATCCAACGCCATCTTCTGGCCCCTGCAAGCACCAGGCACACACCAAGTCCAGACATACTTGCAAGCAAAACACTCATAAACTAATTAACTTTTAAAAGGAAACAAACAAACTCATATTCTTTTGTTTTGGTTTTCCAGACAGGACCTCATTATATAGCTCTGGCTGTCCTGTCCACTATGTAGACCAGGCTAGCCTAAAATTCAGAGGTCAACCTATCCCTGCCTCCTCAGTGTTGGAATTAAAGGCATATACCACTACACCTGGCTAGCTCAATTTATTTTTAAAAATGTTTTAATCCAACAACATTTTTTAAACACATGGTCTCACAACGTAGTCCTGATTGGCCTGGAACTTGCTATGGAGACCAAACTAGCCTAGAGATCTACTTACTTATGTGCCATCAGACCTGACACATCTTTGTTGGGTGTGTAGTGTGAGTTCTTGAGACTTAATTTCACTATGTAGCACTGGAACTCACTGTGTAAACCAGGTAGGTCAGGGTAGCCCTGAACCCATAAGGTTATGCCTGCCTCTGCTTCTCATGACTTGGGATTAAAGACATGGGCCAGGCTTGTTTTATTTTTTTTGACAGGATCTCATATAACCCAGGCTGGCCCTGAGCTCATTATGTAGTTGAGGATAACCATGAAGTTTTGGGACTCCTGTCTCCTGGTTTATGTCATACTGGGGTCAGACCCAGGGCTTCATATTTATTAAGCAAGCACATAATAAACTAAATGAGCTATGTTCCTAGCCCCTAGTAACTGTTTTTAATAAAACATTAATAAAATTGTTATATATTGTCTTAGATTAACGTTAACACAATCGGTCTTTGGTAGACAAATACTCTAAGAATGTATTCTATATCCAAAAATTCAACCAGCCATGCACAGATCAAAAATGTAAGAATTATACTTGTATTTAATATATATAAACCTTTTCCTTGACATTATTTCCTAAATAATATGAGAACTACTACATAACATTTAAATTTTACTAGATAATCGAGGTAATCCAGAAATTACATTGTAAGGGAGGATATATAGGAATCTGTAAATACTTAGTCATACTGTCCTAGAACCAGTCTCCCACTGATATCAAGGAATGGTTGTGTAATACTGTGCATTTGGGATATGCCAACATATCCCAAATATGTTAAGGTTAAGTCTGTATTTATTATTATGTTCAACAATATAATGTATATAATTAACCATTTGATTGTGACTCTGAATTGTCCAAAGTACAGACTCTCTAAATATTGTTATTTTGCCTTTACTTTTATCTTAAAACTTAGGGGTGGGGTGTGTGTGTGTGTGTGTGTGTGTGTGTGTGTGTGTGTGTGTGTGTGTGTGTGTGTGTGTGTGTGTGTGTGTGAGTGAAGTATGTGTATACACAATATAGGTATAACTGCTCAAGAAGACCAGAAGTTGGAGCTAGAGTCACAGGTGGTTGTGAGCTCCCTTATATGGGCGAAAACCAAATCAGGACCTTTATTGCTGAATCATCTTTTCAGTTACCTTGATTAAATGTTTATAAAGCATTTTTCTGGAAATTAGAATGTCACAGTGAAGACTAAGAAAAAGTTATGTCTTAAGTATATACCTAACTGGTCAATGAAGCAAACAACACATTTCTTATGCCTTTTTGTCCTCATTATTCTGTATCTAGTACAACCTGGGTACAGAGGAAGGTTAACTCACTTTAATTTCATTACTTTTAGTTTTAGAAGAATTGGTATTAGATTAACTTTGTGCCACTCAATTTGTATTTAGAAAGTAATTTCCTTTCATACAAAGTCACCTCAATATATCACTGTTACGTTTGGAAATGAGTATTTTTTTCTAACTTATGAAGACATTAAGAGCTAACTTTGGTTGGTTAATCTTTACCATTTATTTATTTATTTTCACAATGCAGCTATTTTCCAGAATCAACAATGAACTAAATATTTTGAAGTCATGGCTATATTTCTTTAAAAAAAAAGTTTTATTTATATTTATTTAATATATGTGGGTGCTCTATCTATATGTATACCTGCATCCAGCAGAGAGCATCAGACCCCGTTATAGATGTTTGTGATATAGGGTTGCTGGGAATTGAACTCAGTACCTCTGGAAGAGCAGACAGTGCTCTTAACCACTGAGCCATCTCCCCAGTCCCGTGGCTATATTTCAAAACCTCTGCTATGCCACTACTTCAAACAATACTTAAAAACTTCTGAATATAGGAAATCATTTTACGCTATAAAATATTCAGTATAATATGCTAACTGACAAATAGTATTTTAATATAAACAAACTTTTCTTAAGAAAAATGTCTTGAAAAAATGTGATATATATAAAAAGCAAAATGTACTGCTATCATCTCTACTTATCAAACAAATAAACTCAACCTTTAATTCACTTATATGATTATCTAATGAAGGTATTTTCTGATAGAAACAAAAACTGTAATTTTTTAATACTACATCTTAACCTCAGAAACTTAAGAATACCTACCTGATGGTGCTGGGAATCATCCAAAGTTTTAAAGACCATGGCAACCATCCCATGTGCCCTCAGATGCATCCGAAAACTGGGCATGGCACATTTAGTAGCCAAGCTGATAACACTAAAAGGAAACAGACCATGATAAGGCAGCTAAAAACTGCTAGGACATTAGCTGTAGTTTGCATAATTCCAAACAAAAAGTAGAAGGCTTAAAATACTGACAACACAAAATATAAAAACCACAGGCAAATCAAATTTTAAAACATGTACCAAGGCTTATAGTATAAATGGGCATACTATATTTATAAAAATGAATAGCATGTTTTCTGTGGTGTATTCCTCCAACACTAATTCTAGTTCCTTTTCAAAGTCATAATACTATTATTTTAAAACTAGAAGTAGTTATATTTGATTGGATATATTTCAACTGACTATAGATAATACAATCAACTCAAGATATACAATCTATCACCATATATAAAAGATGTTCCATGTCACTGCTCAAAACAATCTATCACTCGGTGGCTGAAATTCTGAGATTTAAAAAAAAAAAAACAACTCATATTATTTAGTAAACTAATCTTTTAGCATCTGGAAACTGAAAAGTCTATACCATACAAAAAAGGAAACATCTTAGCAAATCACTAATTATCAACAACAAAAATCTTTAAGTGCCTAGCTTTATTAACAAATTTAAACCCATCTAGTTGAAAAACTTAATGACATAGCATGTTCAACATTATAAAAGAGCTTACCTAAGGCAACGTGTGTTTAGAGGCTGAGTACTCTTTAAGCCACTTAACAAGTATTCAATGTCATCAGTGAACTCTTGATTTTCACCAAATTCCACCACATCATTGAAGTGCTTCACGTGCTGAACAACAGTATATAACTGCCAAGAAAAAAATAAGCCCACCTCTATGTAACTTTGAACTAGCATATTTCAAACTATAGGCTCACTATATTTAATAAAACACCTATAAAATCATTCATTAGATGGCAACAAAAATGTTTTTGAATCACTAGTATTGGACAAGTAGGATAAGGTACGTTTGTGGTTCAAACTGTGGCTAACAATGTAGTGATCTTTGTTTAAGGCAAAAGGCTAATTGTTATACATAGAAATCTATCCACGTGCAGTGAAACGGTATATGGCTGCTTACTTCTTTGTCTTCTTTTCTGCATTTCAGTGCAGTAACTATTTCTTGGTAGGGCTGAGTAGGTATTGTCACAGTTTTTATCACTTTGAGTGGTGGTGCAGGAGCCTTAAAAACTCCATCATCTTTTTGATTTGGTTCCTTTGAAGACAGCCTCACCTATTAATAAAGGTATTAAATTAGTTGTTCTAAGCAAATATATTTTAAAAGGTAACATCTTGTCTATGTGACAAATTTAGCTTTTAAAAAGTAAATGAAAATTTTTTAAAGGGGGAAGAGGGAGGCTGCTGACAGGTCCTAAGAGATAATTTAAATTTCATGCACTACTAAGTCCTAAATTTTGATTTACACACAAAAGAACCACTTGAGAAATACTTCCAACTTTTTAAAAACTTCACATTTCATATCATTTCTTTGCTTCCAGGACTGTTAACAGAATAAAGAACCACAATTGCATAAGTAGCATTGATAAGCAGTTAGACAGGACTTCAGAAAAACTACAACAAAGGAATCACAGAAGCATAGGAAACTAAAGCAACACAGAACAAAAATAATAAGTTGTAAAAAGAACAAAGCGTGTTTCAGAATCACAAATAATTACTAGTATATATGATGGTGACTTCCTAATCAACTTAAGAAAAAACATTATACTGTGTGTATTAAGAGTTCTATTCTTAGAGCTGAGGATGAACACTGGTCTATGCACAAGGTCCTGGGTTCAGGCACTAACAACACAAACACATAACCCTCGATCCTCAAATTTTTGTTATTATTCTAAGAACTCATCCTTTGGTAGTTCAAGATGACCAAGGTTTTATCTCCAAGTTGCCTGGATTGTGGGTAGCATACCTAGCAAGAATATTTTGCAAAAGATGTGCTTTGGAACGTATTAACTGAATGTAATTTTAGCTCTATGAAAATCAAAATAAGGAATGAAAGTCACTTTAAGATATACAAATATAAATAGCCGGGCAGAGGTGAAGAACACCTTTAATCCCAGCACTTAGAAGACTCTTTAAGTCAAGGCCAGCCTGGTCTACAGAATGACTTCCAGAACAGCCAAAGATATCACAGAGAAACCTTGTCTCATAAAAACCAACAAAACCAAGCACAGACAGACAGACAGACAGACAGAGAATGAATGAATAATAAATATTCAGGCAAAACACTCTTACACATAAAATAAAAATAAAGAAAATAATTCTTAAAAAGGTAGAGGCCCCAAACTTTAAAAAAAAAGGTCTACAATCCAGCTTTGGGAGAAAGAGTGAGGTCTTCCTATGCAGCCCTTGTTGGCAACAAGGTGATGATTCCCACCTCAGCCTTCCAAGTACTAGGATACAGGTATGGGCCATCATGCCTAGATTTATTATAAATTCTCTCAATAGGCTGGGAGTAAAGTGGCTGCCATGGAAGCATAAGGATATGAGGGTTTGGATACTTTTAGTATCTATACTCTTAAAAAACAAAACAACAACAAAAACGCACGCCAACAGTTTGTGGTAAACATTGATGGATCCTTAGAGCCCACAAGTCTAGCTAAACTAGCCAAATTTAATGAGACCTTGTCTCAAAAATGAGGCAGCAAAGGCCAAGGCCAATGAGATTGCTTAACAGGTAAGGGTGCCTGCGAAGCAAGCCTAGACAACCTGAATAGGACTGCCAGAACCCACATGCTAGAAGAAATTACTTATACAAATTATCCTCTACTGAGTACATACATATCTGTACACACACCCACAAAAAAAACATACATAATACACACACACACACACAATCAATACTAACACTTCATATAAAGAATTTTTCTTAAACCCTAAATACTATAAATTCTATGAAACTGAGTCATGATTAAAAGCTTTGGTTTGGTTTTTTATTTTGTTTCTGAGATAAGGTCTTAGTATGAAACCTAGATTGGCCTTGAGCTCCTACAAAGTTTTAATTTGTAAAGCTTTCAATTATAACCTTGTAAGAACAAAAATTAAGACAGTAACTATCTAGATTAATTTCTAATTTATTTTAAGAGAAAGAGAAAAAATTTACTTACTGTGACACTCTGAGGTTTTGCTACTGGTGGTCCAGGCAATTCTTCTGAGTCTGGATGGTTCCAATGCCTAGCGTTATATACAGCTTTTGTAGGTGACTAGTGAAATGAGAAAAAAAAAAAGTCAACTGTTTCCATCTCACTTTGTATCCCTTACAAAAAGGTCTCATTTATATAGAATAACTGAAATGCATAAACATACATCCTTGACCAAAACCAGAGCTATTACCATGCCTATGCTAGACATAATCACTTTGGTATTTAGCACAGCTAGTAACTGCTCTTCTGTGCAGCCAATTAACCAGAAGAAAACAGCACTTGAAATTGCTAACACACACACACACACACACACACACACACACACACACAGATTATATACAGCAGTTGTCTAGGAGGAACATAAAAACAGAGAGCTAGTTTATGTTTCATCTACACTATATACATTACCCAGAAAACCTAATAAAGTCATTTCATGAATTCATAAATTATTTAGACATAATAACAGATCATCACAATGCAAATATACTTCCTAAAAGTAATAGTAACAGAAGCTTTGGCATCGTGAACTACTTTTTTTGTACAGAGCACTTTCTTGGGGATGAAGAAATATCTCATTGAATACAAGTTCTAGCACTATCAGCCTGACAACTGGAGTTAAATCTCAGAACTTAACCCACATAAAAAATTGCATCAGGCAACTATGCATCTCGAGTCCTAGTATACAGAAGAACTGCCCAGGGCTAGAGAGATGGCTCAGTGGTTAAGAGCACTGAATGCTCTTCCAAAGGTCTTGAGTTCAATTCCTAGCAATCACATGGTGCCTCACAACCATCTGTAATGGATCTGATGCCCTCTCTTCTGGTGTCTGAAGACAGCAACAATGTACTAATTAAAAGTAAATAATTCTTTAAAAAAAAAAAAAACAAAAAACAAAAAACTTCCCTAGAGTAAGTGGCACAACAGTAGCAAGAACAAGAGACCCCTGACCTCCACATATGCCCCATCATATGTATGTACCTATATTTCCACACATTCATTCATTCATTCTCTCTCTCTCTCTCTCTCACACACACACACACACACACACACACACACACACACACACGATAAGTAAATGAGTTTTTTTTTTAAAGTAAATGTTTTAAAGGCCTAGTATACCCTGGATGTGGTGGTACACACCTTTAACCCCACTCAGGAGGCAGAGACGGGTGGATCTCTGCGTTTGAGGCCAGCCCAGTCTACTAAGCAAGTTCCATACAGTCAGGGATACACACAGAAACTATCTGGAAAAACCAAAACCAAAAGAAACAAAGAAAAAAAGAAGAAGAGAAAAGGAATAAAGTCAAGAATTTAATATATTTAATTCAACATATACATTACCAAAACTATTCCTCATACTAGTCATTCTTGCTTCATAATTTTCTAACAATAGGGATCAGGCAGTTTATGGTAGGCAGAAAAAAGTTCCATACTCATGTGAGTGAAACCACTGGAACCAATTGTACATTGTAACATCAAAAATTATTCAAATTTTGTAAAAGTAGACATGAACTACCCTCATAAGACACGATAGTTCAGATGACAATAACATTTGTGAATTCCATACCAAAATTATATAAAAACACCCATATTGAATGCTCATAGATTATAAACTGTCTTGAATTTTTAATACAGGCTATTGTACTAGTAAACCAATTTTCTTAAAAATTCTCTCAGTTTTACCATTCGGAATTTCAGAACTAGAATATTAAAACCTGCAAATTCAAATGCATAGGACTACATTTGTATATTAAAAAAATGAAATCTTTATTTTCAAAAGGAAACTGGTTTCAAAAGAAAAAGAATGACAAGACAGAAAAGTAATACCATTTTTATTCTTCAAAGATGTGATACTAAATGTTCTCATTTTAACCCTCAAGTCTCTGAGCTGACTAATGATTCTGTTTATGATGGCAATCTTCCTATTTTTTTATGCTACACATACCAAATAGAGTATTTGCACAAAAACCTACTTCAAGAATGGCCAAATACTCCTGTTTCCATTACTCTTATAAACTAGATTTACATTAACTAACGATTCATCCTTATACCTAAATAATTTATGAACTCATACAACTACTTGATCAGGTTTTCTGGGTCACATGTACACACAGTAGATTTAACATAAATTCTAAAAACTAGCTCTCTATTCATGTTTATCTCAGAAAAACACTATATAAGTTTTGTCCATGTTCATTATTAAATCCTTTATTCGAGCAACCTCTAATACCTCAAGTACACTCAGAGCCCAGGCCACAAGTCTATGCTTTTGGTGTAAATCTGAGTCCTGGGCTGAAGTGTAGCTGGTAGTGCACCTGCCTAGCATGCACAAAGTCCCTGATTCCATCCCTAGCATTTTAGTAAAGTCAAAGACAGAGAAAGGTATTCCAAAGTGCAAAAATTCGACTAATTTATTTTTAATGAGCTGGTGTTTGTCCTTCTTACAGATGTGTGAACCACATGTGTGAATTACAGATAGTTGTGAGTTGCCACGTAGGTGCTGGGAATTGAACCTGGGCCCTCTGAAGAACAGTTGGTGTCAACAGCTAAGCCATCCCCCCTAGTCCCCCATTGTATTTCTTGGGTTAAGTAAAAAGCTAAATCTCCACAGAACAAGACAACAGGGAAATACGAGATTTTTAACTGACCCTGTAAGATCAGGCAAAACACTAATTATCATTTTAAGTACTAAATATTACTAATAGCTATTTTAATGCTGGGCTATCCAATATGAGTCCATCACCTTCAGGTAAAAAAGGGAATCCATCATACAGGGACTCAGACCTGCAAAAGGAATGCTGGCATTGAAATGTTTTATAAAAATCAGGAGGACTCTGGTTTTTTAAAGTTAGCATGCCTGTAATCTTAACATTCAGGAGACAGAGGAGCAAGGAGTTCAATGTTAGTCTCACCTACATAGAGTTCAAGGCGAGCCAGGGCTAAAAGAATGTTTTCTCAAATAAAAACAAAGCAAAAAACATTTCTTATTCTGTGTGATGGCTAATGCCATCAACTTGACAGGATCTAGAATCACGTAAGAAACAAGCCACCAGGCATAGCAGTGAGGGACTATCTAATTCCAAGTCCCACCTTGAATAGCACAATTCCAAGGTCTGGGGTGTAGGACAGCATGAAAAGGAGAAAGGGAGCTAAGCACCAGCATGCATCCGTCGTCTTCTTCCTGAAAGGGGAAGCAGCATAGCCAGCTACATCAGCTCCTGTTGCTTGGACTTGCCCACCAGGATTGACTGTAACGTCACAGTGTAAGCCAAACAAACTCTTCCTCCCATAAATTGCTTCTTGTTGGGTATTTTGTCACAATGAGAAAAGTAATACAATATCTTTAGCATGTAACTTGATGAGCCTAGACTTGTAAAGTTTTTGATGCTTTATATGTATGATGTGGATGCCTAGTGCACATGGAGGGCAGAAAAAGGGGCCCTGGAACTAGAGCTATGAATGGTTGTGAGCCACCATGAAACACTGAGCCATTATCTCTCTGGCCAGTTGCAGGGCTTATTATAGGGTAAGAGAACTACTAAAGACACATGGATCTAAATAAATGAGTGTTAGATAGGGAGAGAGGGAGAGAACACTGAACTGACCCTGAGCTCATAATAGCATCCTAAAAATGGTACAAGAATTCTATTTGCTCCAATATGAATTGATAGGCCACATTCTAATTTTACATAGTTAAAAGTGATTTTGTAGACTAACTAAAAATGGATTAAAAAAGAACAATCAACTTTTCATGAAAAATAAAGATCATGAACCCCATGTAGAAATCTGGCTAAGTCTTACTTAATAAGGTCACTCATATTGGACTACCAGGGTTATCTTCCATCTGTTTAGTAAAAGCAGATATAAAGCACATTAATCACTTTTCTTAACTTTATTCTTTGTTAGACAATTTCTGCCTTCTGTTTGCTCTCCAATCTAAAGAATACTTGGAACAAGGAGTGGATAGCTCACATGAATATGCTAACATTCTAAAGAGTTGGAACCAGGCAAGCATGTTTCAGAACAGCCATCTTATAACATCCTGTGTTCATTCTTATTTACTTCTCCAGGAATATATGCAACAAACAAAAATTTTACATGCAGAAATTTACTACAGTTAAAAAAAATAAGCCCATGATCAACCTATGTGGGTCAATTATACATGAGTGACAGTGTCAATGAAATCAAAAATACAAGGTTTTTATATGAGGATAATCTTAATGTGATTTAGCAAACCAATTCACTGAATTACAATTATAAGAAAGTAGATTTCTGATGGCTCAGCAGTTAAGAAAACTGGCTGTTCTTCCAGAGGATCTGGGTTCAATTCCCAAACACCTACATAGCAGCTGACAACTGCCTGTAATTCTAGTTCCAGGGGATCTAACAGACACATATTCACATGAAATACCAATGCACACAAAAATAAATCTTTTTTTTTCCTTAAGTAAAGTTCGTTCCTGAATAGTAAAGAACATTTTGCTCTTTTCCACCGAGTAGGCCCCTAAAAGTATGTGTGTTGGGTAAGGGAGGGGAGGATTCCCACCATTTTTATAGTATGATTTTATTTTTTAACAAGACCAACTCAAGACTATAATAATGACAGAAACAATAAACAATAAACTGGCTATATTTCACCCAGTCTTATCTACAAGAATTTCATGAACAAAGTAATATAATTCTATCAGCATAAGTCCATCTGAATGATGTTCAAAGAGCTTCAATACATAATAACTGTGTGTCTAGGTATATAGTGCCTTAATATCAACAGAAAAAAGAGAAAGGGAAGGAGGAGAAAAAAGAAGCCAACAATGTGGAGGATATCTACATAAACAAAATTTACAGAGTCAAAGAAAAATATGCTACCCACTTAAATTTACGTTAGGATCTATTTTAAAGCAGCTATATCAAAGCTCAAGATAACAATTTTAAATAACATTCCCTTGAGGTTAGGATCACGCTGAACATATAAATTATTTGGCAACACTGGGTGTGGAGAAACTACATAAACATAATATTAAAGGGGGGGACTGGAAAGATGGCTCATGAGTAAAGAATACACTGGCTGCTCTTCCTGAAGACCTATGTTTGATTACTAGCACCCATATAGGAGCTCACAGCAGGTCTGCAACTTTAGTTCCTGGAGATCCAATGCCCTCTTCTGGCCTCAACAGCAGCAAGACATGTATACAGCACACAAACACTCATACACATAAAGTATATACATTTTTAAAAATTATTTTAGAGGAAGTAATTTACAGAGTATGAACAATCAGCATGTGAGAGAATGAGACTGAAGTAACAGCACAATGTCAAGTCACATGCTCACATCTTACACACTATTCTGAAGAGCTAAGGTGCCAACATAAGTGAATTTTTCAAGAGATATTATTACTAAGCAGAATAAGCAAAGTACAAAGATATCGTGTACCCAGGCATAGTGGCACCCACTCTTTACAGCACTCTGAGGCCACAGCTGGAAGCTTTCTAGGAGTATAGTCTACATAGCAAGTTTCAGGGCAACCAAGGTTACCTAGGTAAGACCCCATCTCAAAAATAAAACAAAAAAGCCCATATAAGGTGTGGTAGCACTCACGAGATTGAGGCAAGAGAATTTTGGGATTAACAGTACTTCCAGGTCAGCCTGGGAACCAGTGAGTGAGAGACCCTTTCTTATAAAATTCAAACAGCCAGGCAGTAGTGGCTAACACCTTTAATCCCAGCACTTGGAAGGTAGAGACAGAAAGAGCTCTACAAGTCTGAGGCCAGGCAGTCTATAGGAAAAGCAAAAATTACCCAACAAAATCCTGTCTCCAAAAAACAAAAGTAAAATTTACATTTTTGTAAGAAAGTATAAAGCATCTGTTTATTTTCTTTTATAAAAAGGAAAACAAGGGGCTGGAGAGATGGCTCAGTGGTTAAGAGCACTGACTACTCTTTCAAGGTCCTGAGTTCAAATCCAAGCAACCACATGATGGCTCACAACCATCCGTAATGAGATCTGACGCCCTCTTCTGGTGTGTCTGAAGACAGCTACAGTGTACTTACATATAATAATAAATAAATCTTAAAAAAACAAAACAACAACAACAACAAAAAATAAAGCTGGTTCCCCTACAAGTGGTAGGAAATTAGGTGGAACAGGTCTTAAATGAAGTGACCTTTAACTAAGTTTACCTTTTTTAATAGTTTTTTCTTTGTTTGTTTTTTGTTTGTGGCAGGGTTTCTCTGTATAGCCCTGGCTGTCCTGGAACTCACTGTGCAGACCAGGCTGGCCTCGAACTCAGAAATCCGCCTGCCTCTGCCTCCCAAGTGCTGGGATTAAAGGCGTGCGCCCAGCTTATAGTTTTACTTTAGGAAAAATGTTAATGTTGTTCATATCATTCACTGAGAATGAAAACAGAGGGGGAAAATTAAAATTTAAAGCAAAGCAGAACCAAGAAACCTACTTATATTTCAAATAAATCAAGGACAGATCAACTGATCAAAAGGCAGGCAGACAACTAATCCCAAGTAATTTGTGAACAGTTTGACTTTATACCATTGATCTTAGTGAATAACTTAAGTATATATGCAGCGTGTATACCTGTGTATGCATGTTTATAAAGGCCACAAATCAATGTCAGGTATTCTCTATTGCTCCATCTTACAAGAGACAGGGTCTTTTACTGAACCTGGAGTTTTACTGCAGTGAAATAAGCAATTGACTAGACTGGCTGACCACTGAATTCCTCGGATGTACCCAAATCCTAATTCCACAGTGCTAGGGTGTTATAGGCACTACCTTGCATGCTCCTCCCATCCCAGATGA
This sequence comes from Tokudaia tokunoshimensis, assembly GCA_036184795.1. NCBI lineage: Eukaryota > Metazoa > Chordata > Mammalia > Rodentia > Muridae > Tokudaia > Tokudaia tokunoshimensis. The sequence goes on along the minus strand of BTHU01000011.1, from coordinate 94,808,620 downwards.
TGGGGATCCAAAGTCTAATCCTTATAGTTGCCCAGAAAGTACTCTTGATTGCTGAGCCATCACTCCAGGTCCTATTTTTAATTTTAAAGCACCTTAACTGGGGTTGGAGAAATACTTCAGCAGTTAAGAGCACTGGATGCTCTCTCAGAGGACTTGTATTTCATTCCCAGCACACACACGAAGGCTCACAGCTATCTGTAACTCCAGTTCCAGAGGATCTAGCCTCTGTGGGCACTGGGCATGCACAAAATGCCTTTTATATGCATGCAAGCAAAAAAAAAAAAAAAACCACTCACACATACTTCAAAAACAAAAGAACACTGAACTAATGAAAACTAGTAGTAGTAATACTTTAGTAGTATTTTAAATAAGACAATGAAAAAGATTGTATAGAAAAAATTTTAACTTTCCTAAGCATTTTTGCCTCATCAATTGCACAGATCAATAATTTAGAATGCCTAGTTTAATATTCAAATATTATTTCAATAAGAGAAAGATAATGCTAAAACTATTTAAAATTCCAGTTTGGAGAAACATTCTAATGAGCTTTAAAAGACTTTTTTTTTTTAATTTCTTCTGGGATGCCTGATCAGCTAGCACACAGAGCATCATACATTAACTAAAGACAAAGGAAGAAAGTCAACTGAACTAAAACCCATCTGACAACTCTTAATAAAACTACTCTGGCTCATCAATCTAGCAACTATAAACAGACAGCCATGACTCTGAACTTTTATACTCCTCAAATATTCCTTATCATCATGCCGCTGCTAGTCTTCCTTTTATTCAGGCTTCATGTGCATTAACATGGCAGGTGTCTAGTTTTTAGAAATAACCACCACCTAGATGTCTGAATCCAAAAATGGGAAGTTAATCCTTAAATACAAAACACAAAAATAGGTAAATCCTCAAATAGAAAAGCAACACTCAACACTCACTAAATATATTGGACGAAAGAAAACAAGCTGTTCTGAGAGAGTGAATTCTGTTAAAACAAGTATGGTGTGGAAGAACATTTGTTCTTCGGTGAGATGTGGGAGTACTTGTCCTTTAAAGTCTATTCAGTTACGAGATTCTGTTTTTAAATTAACAACCTATATAAATTAATCTCAGAAAACAAAAAAGAATTTATAAAGCTATACAATTGCAATTTTATACTAGAAATTACTATGTACTCTTGACTTATAAAGAGAAGTAAATTTTAATAATCCAATTACTATCAAGTGTCATATTGAATGACAGAAGGAAAGAAAAAAAAACTTAAGTCCAAAATGTTCCTTAGAAAGTCAGACAAAAGATTGGGCCAGATGGGTCTAGTTTTAAACTACAGAGAAACACTGAAAAGTAGCAGTAGAAATAATTGAAAATTGAAATCACAACTGATCTTACATTAGTTTCTTCAAAGACCCAGAAGCAGTCTTAATTGCAAAACAAGGTAGCCAACATTCCAAGAAAAATGCAACCTTCCAAGCACTGAAGGTAATTTTGGCTGATTTTTATAAAAACCTTGCCTTAGCAACAGACAGGGGTAAGGAGGAGTTGAGTGTAAAGTGAGCAGAGCAAGCATTTCTCTCTAAATCAGCACAGGCATGACAGCTGGAAAAAGGGGGAAGCAGAGAAATGGTAGCCAGAAATCAGAAACGGGATCTTTACACCAGAATCTCCAAATGATCAATTCTTAAAACGTAATCAAAGTTAAATTCAGTTATGTTCAAGTCCACTTCCTAAAATCCCTTTATTTTCCTAATTAGCAAATGACTTTTTAAGTCTTTGCTTTTAAAAAAAAAAAAAACATGTATATTGACTGTCTTGCATTCATATATTTATATGTACCACATGTATGCCTGGAGCCTGCAGAGGTCAAAGAGGGTTGCAGAGCTCTAGAATTAATGAACTAAGAACCCATGCAGATGCTGGGAATCAAACATAGGTCCTCTAGAAGAATAATAATGCTTTTAACCACTGAGCCAATTCTCAAGCCCAGAAATTGACTATTTTTTAACCAATTTTCTTCACGCTGCTCATTTTTCTGTAGCATATAACCTCCCAGGCAGCCCTCAATCCTATTAAAAACAACTCCTGCCTATATTCCTGGTAAGGTTAAAAATTGTATTGACGACACGTTTAATAAAGGTAATGTGGGGCTGGAGAAGATGGGTCAGCAGCTGAAAGCACTTCAAGAGGACCTAGTTTGATTCCCACTAACCACATGGTGATTCAGAGCCATCTTTAACTCTAATTCCAGGAAATCTGACAAACTCTTCTAACCTCTTTAGGCAATTAGGCATACAAGTGGGTGTATATACATACAGGCAGGCAAAACACTCATATACATAAAATAAATATTTAAAAACTTTAAAGAAAGTTAATATAAGGAAGTAGAGAAAAGGAAACTCTTGGCTAGGCTGTCTATATCACTAAGGTAATAAGGTGGCCTATGTGACCAAGAAACTTACTGACAAATATTACTAGGACTAACTAAGTGGTTGAACATATTGAAGATAATGACAACCAGATTTTTCACTGTAGTTTAAGAGAAATAAAATACAAAAGCATGAAGGGCAAGATAAACCTGGCGTTGGACCAAAAGGGAAAGTACCAGTATGAACTCTAGATTCCATAAAATGAGGTATAAAATCTTGTGTAAAACCACAGCATTAGGGGATGTATAGGACAGAAGTAGAAAAGGGATAGCCTGGCATGAGCAAGACCCTTAGAACAAGGCATTATTTAAGTCCTTAGTTCTTAACAATAAAACAACAACAAAAGTCTGGTTTGGTTTTTTTTTTTTTTTACATTTCACAGTTCTGTGTACTTAAACAGGGTCTTGAAGCACTGAGAACACAGGATCTTCTCTAGTGTTCATACCAAAACCATGGCAACTAAGTTGAATCAGAGGAAGCACTACACAAATGTAAGTTGAGGCCACTCTACAACTGCTGAGAACATTTCCTGCAACCACTCATACCCACTTCTCTCCTAGGGTATCTGGAAGACAATCTACTCATATGAAAGTAGGGAGCATTTAAGTCTCTTCAGGGAATAAAACTATTATTACAAGAACACTTTACTCACATTATATATTTAAAGTGTGTGCAATCCCACATGTAGCTTTTTAAGTTTAAAGAAATCAGCAGGCATTTCTTTAATTTTCCTGATACTCTAATATCGTGTCCATCAACACAGCAGCAAACAGGTGTGTGCCAACTTGTTTTCCATGACCTGATTTACTTTGGGCCAGATAAATTATTTCAAAATCAGGTCAAGTACATGCACACTATTTCCATTTTAAGCTCTGGGTAGCAAAGCAAAATCTCTCAAGATTAAGTTTTAAACTAAATTTAAAAACTGAATACAGGGCTATAGGTATAGCTTAGTGGTAGAGTGCTTGCCTAAGGCACTGGGTTAGATCACTAATACTACAAAAACAAAACACTTCAAAAAATTGAATAAATAAGCATACATGAACTCAACTAATTGAAATATTGAATATAGGCAAAAATAACCCATAAAATTAACAAGGAACTGTTTTGTTTTGAGATAGGGTTTCACTTATATGGGCCTAACTGGCCTAAAACTCTCTTTGCAAACTAACTGGCCTTGAGCTCATAGAGATATGTATTCCTTTACTGGAATTAAAGGCCTGTGCCACCGTGCCAGGCTTTTAAAAAAAAATTTCAGACAGGGTCTCTGCTATGTACCCCCGTCTTGCTTCAAACTCACACCAAGTCTCCTGTCTCAGCCCCTGAGTGCTAGTTATTATTCGTGTAACACCTTGCCCACTTTCTGACCAATCACCCTTAGTAAGATACAATTTAAAGGTCAAAAGAACTGCAAACATAGCTTAAACCTCACTCACTATTTACTGTTCCCAGTAACAATCACTAGTCCATTACAATGTGGTTATTATGTGTGCACAGGCTACATACAGCAGTAAACCAAATACAAAAATGTCACATCGGGGCTCACAAAATGGCTCAGCAGGTAAAAGCACTTGCTACACACACCTGACAAAGAAACATTAACAATTATAAACAATGAAGCTCTGGGAAAAAAGATTTAACTTAAATGTAATCCAGGATGTAGATTTATTACAGTTTCCTAACCCAATAGTGGAGAGCAAGCTAAATAATATCAAGGAAATAATTAGATAACTTCTACACATCAAATAGTCCTAAAGTATCACAACTATCACAACTGCCTAATAAAAATCAGTGAAAGGGAATTCTTAATAAATAATAATCTATTTAAGCCGGCGGTGGCGGCCCACTCCTTTAATCCCGGCACTTGAGAGGCAGAGGCAGGCGGATTTCTGAGTTCAAGGCCAGCCTGGTCTACAGAGTGAGTTCCAGGACAGCCAGGGCTTCACAGAGAAACCCTGTCTCAAAAATTAAAAAAAAAAAAACAAACAACCTATTTAAACAAGGTCTATATAAAAACAAACCATACCAAATTGCTACAAGAGTCTTAGTTAAAAGGGGTAGAGAGGGAAACTAAGGACTTCAGAGAATTTTAGATGAAAAGAATGTTTTACAGCATTTATTTTCTTATAGGTTTTAATCTTATCATTAGACAGATTTGTTTTTTCTTATGCAATGCTTGGGGGTTGAAGAGAGAGCTCAGAAGTTAAGAGTACTGACTGCTCTTCCAGAGGTCCTGAGTTCAATTCCCAGCAACCACATGGTGGCTCACAACCATCTGTAATGGGATCTTATGCCCTCTTCTAGTGTGTCTGAAGACAGTGTACTCACATACATACACACATAGGTACATCTTTTTAAAAAAAAAGAAAAAGAAAAGAAATGTTTGGGCCAGGAGTGGTGGCACACACTTTTAAACCCAGCACTGAAAGGCAGAGGATCTCTGAATTCTAGGCTAGTCTGATTTCCAAAGAAAGTTCCAGGACAAGCAGAACTACACAAAGAAACCCTGTCTTGCAAAAATAAAAAACAAAACAGAAGGAAAAAAGAAAGAAATGTTTATGCTAAAAATGAAATTATTTTAAAATACTACAGTCTATACATGATACTACTGTATAATAAACATACAGAAAGAAAGAAAGAAAGAAAGAAAGAAAGAAAGAAAGAAAAAAGAAAGACAGACAGACAGACAGACAGACTATGCATACCATGATAGCAAAATGCTAGCTAAAAATAAATACATGCCGAGAAATAAGGGGTTTTCACATTTCTTTTTTTGGATCTGAATTTTTTCACAATAAAAATTTTGGAAACAGAATAAAGTACTACTATCAATCATCAGGTCTCAAAGTATAGGCCATGTAATCTAGAGATATATCAAACTCTTTCAGAAGACTACAAATTCAAAACTATTTTCATAATTACAGTATTATGTTATTTGCCTTTCTCAGTATGTTGAAATTCCTATGGATGGTGCTGAAGCCAGCCAGTTTGGTGGTGTCTTGGCAAGAAGAATCTGTAAAACCTACAAATTATACTTCTTCTCATCACTGCCACAAACCATATCTGTCAGCTTCACATAAAGCCTAAGAATAATTATCAATTTTATTAAATCTCAATGTTCTGTGTGACAAATGTGCTTAAAAGACTGGTACATAAAACAACTTTCTGAGCTGTATATCTATTTTTGTCAGAAAAATCATTCTTCAAAGACTGACAAACATCCATATTAAGACTTGGGTATCTGGCAAAAATATTTCTGTAAAGGAATAAAGTGAGACTGTCACTGTCAGCTAATCCCTTTAAGGCATTTGGTGCCAATGACAAAAAATATCAACTCTAGCCAAAACTAAAATTCTGGAGACCTTGGTCTATTACTGTGACTCTGCTTTCCAGTACTGACAAAATGTTTTAGCTTGATGATATTAACATGAATTTTTGATTAAGCATTAACAAAATGTCACCTTAGAAAGTTTGCACAACTCAGAGTAGCTAGTATTTTCCAAATGGCCAAAATATATGGTTTTAAAGCATGCATGGATAAAATATGTATATTCTAATGTAAACAGTCTGAAAGGCTTACAGACATAGGTTAATCTTCAAAAAACTAAAATTTAAGTTTTGGTGTAGTGAACCAAATATAAAATACATCTCAAAAGCTTACCTAAAATGTAACCATATAGTATGTTTATGTTAGATTTCCTTCAAACAATTCAACTAGTATAGCACAATAAAATATACTGAATACAAAGATAGAAAACTACAACTGTTCTCCCCCAAGACACAGACAGTCCTGGCTGGCCTCAAACTCAAGTCATTTACCTACCTCTGCATCCCCAGTGCTGGGATTAAATGCATGAGCCACCACACCAAGCCTTCAAGTCTTTTTTTAAAAGCCTGCCTTTACAGAGATTTATAAAAATAAAGGTATAATATTGTTATTCTTTCCTCTACATTTTTGGTTTGAAAATATTTTTTCATATAAATTGTTACATCATTAGTTTATCATTTTAGGAAATCGTAAATAAGTACAAAAGGGTGGTTTTTTTTCATTTCTATTCAGTGTTTTTTGGTTGTTTTTATTTATTTTTATTTTTCACTTCATTTATTTAAGACAGGGTCTTGTTATAAATCATAAAATCATAAAACTGTAACTTGTTGTAATGCCCCTGTATCAGTTCCCCAGTTGCTGAGATCACAGATGTATGCCACTACACTTGGCTCTATCTAATCTAATACATACTAATAGTGGCCATGTAATTAAAAGTCCTTTGGGGTCCTTAATATGTGTTAAGAATGTAATGTAAAGTAACTAACCCTAAACACACACACATATGAGCATATCTAAAGGACTCAGCAAGACATTTAAATTTACATATTTTGTGTGTATATATCAGTAAGTAAAGAAGTCATGATGTTGAGGAGTAGGAAGGTACAAAGGAGAAGGGGGAAAGGGAGAGGTAGAAACTGTATAAATATAGGACTTATATTTGGAATCCTCTCCCCAAAATAAACCAATGTTAAAAAATGTAGTGATTGAGACCCCCCTACCCGTTGATAAATATTGCTCTGAAAACTAACATATATCATAATCCATTTTGTAAGAACTAAATCTAACAGCTATAATTACTTGAAGATATCCAATGAGCTTTTACAGAAATAAAAGAAAAAAATAAGACAATAAAAAATGTTTATATTCTAGCTACATAAAATTAATACAAAACTTTTAGCTGCAAGTTCAAGAACAAAACATAGCAGGCTTTTTAAATGTAAGAAATATCCTCCGCACCTGTGCTAGGCCATATTAAATTACATGATGCAATGCCTAAAAATGAAGGTAGACCACAATCACCACGTTATAGCATACACCAAAAACTATTGGCTAGACTTCAGAGAATTTTTTTTTTCTGAGCGTGGATGGCCTAAGCTAGTATTATATATTTTAATCTAAATCCATCTATTTTCCTGCAAGTTTTATCAAAGTTTTCTTTATAGCTGAATAGTATTCCATTATACACACACATACCCCCAAATATTCATTCATCTTCTGATGAACAACTATGCTGATTCAAAATTCTTTGCTACAGTAAAAGCAGCAATGAACTTGAGAGTACAAATATCCCCACAGCCGGTATGGAGTTCTCTGGGTATATGCCCAGGAGTGAGACAGCAGGCTCATATGGTAGTTCTTTTAATTTTTTGAAAAAATCTACTGAACTCCTACAACTAAACATAAAATATAACACTTAATTTTAAAAAGGGCAAAAAGCCGGGTGGTGGTGGCGCACGCCTTTAATCCCAGCACTTGGGAGGCAGAGGCAGGAGGATTTCTGAGTTCGAGGCCAGCCTGGTCTACAGAGTGAGTTCCAGGACAGCCAGGGCTACACAGAGAAACAAGACCCAATTAGCAATTTCTCAAAATACAAATAGGATTAGAGAGACAGCTTAGTCAGTAAAGAATTTCCATATAAGCACAACCACCTCAGTTCAATTCCAGCACATCCATAAAAACTGGGCACAGTAATACATGCCTGTAATCCTAGTTCTAGAAAGGTAGAGACAGAAAGATTCCCTGGGCTTTGCAGGCCAGTCGTAGTCTAGCTGAATCTATGAACTTCAGACTGAGTGAAACCCTGTCTCAAAAAATAAGGTAGGGAACAATAGAGGAAGAAGCCTCATGGAGTCTTGAGACACATGCAGAACGAACATATTAAACACACACACACACACACAATGAAGACTCACTAATGACTAGAAAGCATGTGAAAAAAGTTTCTAACTCAGTGGTCATTATAGAAATGAAGATCGAAGCATGACTCCTCTATACCTATTATGGTAGCTTTCTTTTTTTACAACAGGATCTATGTATCTCTGGCGGGCCTTCAACTCACTATACAGACAAGGTTGGCCCTAAATTCAAAGACTTCACAGCCTCTGCCTGTCGGTTGCTGGGATTAAAGGCATGAACCATCACAACAAGCCTATAGTAGCTTTTGTCTAGCAGTAAATGTTGGCCAGGACATGGGGGAAATTGATAAGAGCCTGTATTGCTGAGAATACAAAATGGAAAGAAAACAATTCCCAGTTACTGAACAAGCTTGACAAATAAATGGTTATGACTGTAGATATATAGCTAAAAGAACTGAAAAAAACCTCAAAAAGATAAAACACAGAAGATCCCTGACTTACAAAAGTTCAATCTGAGGATGGCATAAAAGCAACTGGAATTTAGTAGAAACTAATTTGAATTCTGGTCTTTTTCTAGACTAGTGATGTGTGGCAGAATACTATTAAAAGACAGAAGAGCAACAAGTCTCAGCTCCCAACCAGCCTCTTGTCAGTTTAAAAACCAACATTTTATAGCATGGAAAAATTATTTTTTAATGCCATATGTCTCAGGATTTTCCCTGTCCAATTATATTAGTGCAGAGGAGGCCTGTGATTGAACAGGTAAGCAGGAGGCAGTGCTAAGAGTTGCGGAGACTGGGTGAGTAGGGCAGGGGGTAGGAGAAGATGGTTGTTGAACCCACGTGGCGTTTACCAGCTAGTTAGGTTAGATTAATTGGGATAAAGCTTTTATTATTATCAATTGGCTCTGGAATTATTGTATTGGTACCTTGTAAATTGTGATATTATTGATACATAAATATGACTAGTTAATTAAGCTTTTATGAGTCATGATTTTACCGGGTTACTGGGTATTGTGATATGCAACCTCAAGGTTGGTGGTTCTATTTAGTTACTGGAATGTGGGATCCTGGACTACATGGGTTTATGGCTGAGGATGAACTAGCGGCGCCAGGGACAAGTGAACAAGAGCTGGGAACACAGTAATCAGGCACAGCGAGGGCTAGCTGCAGAGAGTTGATTGTGGCGGCAGGAGCGTAGCCATATACACCGATTTAGATATATAATTACATTTTTTTACAGCAGTATATTAGTTTAAAAAAAAAAACAGTCATAATGGCTTACTGGTAGCTTCCCAAAAAAGTTAAGGGTTGAGCTCTCTAGTGATAAACATATGTATGTACACACACACACACACACACACACACACTTTTTTTTTTTAAATTAAAATCACCAATAGTAATGCTTTACTTACCCGTTTGGGGCCACTAAAAATCTTTCTGGTATTTTCCTTCGATTTATCTCCTTGTTTACTTATGGGTTTCTTTACACTCTCAGGAACACCAGGCAAGTCCTCTGTAAAATCCAAGTTTTCTGAAATGATAATCAAACTAGCTAGCTTTCCAGTGTTTCAAGTTATTAGAAAACTTTAAGGCTTTCTAAAAAACAATGTTGGGGAAAATAATAAAAGATTAAAGGTAGTAATAGTTGATGAAGTACTCTAACCCTACCCTCTACTTCAAAAACCTATTACATATCTGTTCTAATTGTATTTTGTATTAACAGCAAAAAGCAAACATTTTCTCTTATACTGAGAATGGGTCTTTATAATTAGCTCAGGCTGGCGTGGAATTCACTATATATTCCAAAGTGGGATCAAACTCATGGCAACACTCTGCTTTAGCCTCCCAGATATTGAAATCACAGTTATACATCACCATGCCTGACATAAAATTTTTTCCAAAATAAAATTTGAACTTTATAGATTAATGTGACTGCCAGATATCTATAGATACTAATACTTATATATAATTTACAAACTCATAAAAATTACCAAATTTATCTAAATTTTACATTTTTTTATACATTTTAAGTTCATGAAATCATGTTGCCTTAAAAGAATACTTGCTGGGCTGGAGAGATGGCTCAGAGGTTAAGAGCACTGACTGCTCTTCCAAAGATCCTGAGTTCAAATCCCAGCAACCACATGTTGGCTCACAACCATCCGTAAAAAGATCTGATGCCCTCTTCTGGAGTGTCTGAAGACAGCTAGAGTGTACTTACATATAATAAATAAATCTTAAAAAAAAAAAAAGAAGAATACTTGCTGGAAGCCATTTAGGCAGAGCTGATGAAGCAGACTCAGAATCCAAACCTAGGTAGTAGTCTGGTATCAGTGCTGTATGCTTCCAGTACCAATGCATGTTTGTGCTAGCTGGAAGTCTAGAGTTCTTTGATGCAAGATAAGCAACTTTTGGTGTGATTCTCAAAAGTCAAAGACATTTAAATACGGGCTGGAGAGATGGCTCAGCAGTTAAGAGCACTGAATGCTCTTCTGAAGGTCCTGAGTTCAAATCCCAGCAACCACATGGTGGCTCACCACCATCCATAAAGAGATCTGATGCCCTTTTCTGGTTCATCTAAAGACAGCTACAGTGTACTTAAATAAAATAAAAAAAAAAAAGACATTTAAATACTCTAGACATAGTTCAAAGTGTGTAAGAGGCTGCTGACTTCTACAAAGATAACCACTCTAAAACTTTTGTTTTAAGATTTATATTACATATGAGTGTTTTGTGTAACTAATTCTTTGGGGGTGTTTCATCCCCTTTGTTCCAACATAACTGCAGGGCCCACTCTAGCCCATTTTAGCTCCCAAATAAAAGACACAGAGACCTGTTATTTTTATTAACAAGCTTCAAGCCCTAAGCTGGCAGGTTCAGAGCTATTCTAACCTGGTTATGCTGCATATTTCCCAGCTACATCTGAGTCTTGCCCTGGCTCACTCTGGTCCATGTTTGTCCTCATGGCAGCTCTCTCATGGAGAATCCTCCTGGTCCATCCCCATGGTCTCTCGACATCTTCTTCTCCCTCTCTCCTCTTCTCCAGGACCCCAACTGGGATTGGAAGTCCTGCCCTATTTTCTTCTGTCCAACTAACTAGCTGATCAGCTCTTTATTAGCCAATCAGAAGTAATGGAAAACAATTTTTATATAACATTAAGACTGGAGATGTTTGATCATGCCATTGTCCAGACTGCAGATGTCTAGGCATAGAAATCAGTATCTGAATACACAATGCACAAAACCATCCCCCAACAGTTTTGCCTATATGTATGTATATGAACCATATGCCTGCCTGTAGAGACTGCAGAGATGGTAAGGCATCAGATTCTCTGGAACTAAAGTTATGAACCACCATGTGGGTGCTGGAAACTAAGAACAAATAATACACGTAACCACTGAGCCATCTCTCCAGTCCCAAACAGGACAAAATTTTAAAAAGCACAATCTCTGGGTGTGGTGCGCAGTTCTAATCCTAGCACTTGGGAGGCTGAGCCAGGAGGGAAAGAAAACAACAATTTTACTTTGCTAGTACAATTCAATGACCTGTGAGTCTTCACATAAAAACTACTGAAGGATCAGATTATTTCTCAAATGGTTATAAACATTTTCTTCTAATTTAAAAGAAGAGAATCTCAACTTTTAAAAATGATTGCTGGTTCACACATTATATTAAGACTGAACTGCAACTTGGTATTTCTCATCCAAGTGATCTTTAGTTTTCAAATGCTATTCATTATCAACTTCGTTTCTTAAAGTGAGTCTAACTTTTCATATTCTAGAATTTAAATTCTATTACTCCAAGATGCAAAAACAGACCTAGTTCTCACTAGAGACTCGACTACTAAAAGGACCTTATCATTGAGCCTACAATCTTGAGACAAATTTTATTATTAAAAGATAATACTTACCTACTAGTACTTTCCAATCCTATGAAACCACAATTTAAGAGGCTTTGAGAATATTTTAAATGTTTTCTTTTCAGTTTTGTGCTACTTCCAAAGGGTTTAATTAATTTGAGTATTTCCCTCATTAAAACCATCTGTTATCAGTACAGTTCTAAATGTCCAAAAATCTATCCTTATGTCTGCGTTGCATTTGTATTTTCAAAACTAAAACAAGATGTTTGGTATTTCTGTCCCAAAGACTCAATAGTATGCAATTCTCACATAAATTCCCATATGCTGGCCTAGGGTTATATTTCAGTGGGAGAGTTTACTTATATGTAATTTGGATTCCCAATCCAAAATAAAAAACTTTAAATGACAGTTACTGATTTAATACATATAAGATTCCCCAGCCTACCCTACAAGTTAAGACCTAATCATTTACATGTAAAATGCTGTACTTATGCATAAGACAATCTATGCTTCTACTAAAGTATAATATAACAAACTAAGGCTCAAGAGATCGATCGCTCAGTGGTTAAGAGAATTTGCTGCTCTTCCCAAGGATCTGAGTTCAGTATTCAGTACCCAAGTCAGGCAGCTTACAACCTTCTCTAACTTCAGCTCTAGTCTCAGATGGCACCTGCACTCATAAGCTCATACCCACATGCAGGCACACACATCAGCAATAATTAAAAATAAATCGTGTGTGTGTGTGTGTGTGTGTGTGTGTGTGTGTGTGTGTGTGTATCAAACTAAAACAGTATTAAGAAAGTCTGAAAAAAATTTTATATTAAATACATATTATTTTATATTATATATACATCTTATAATTCTTACCTGCATTATTAGTACTAGACTGACTATCCTGGGAATTGTCACTGCTTTCAGGAGGAGGCTGCTGAGAAGGTGATGGAGCTGTTTTAGTTCTTTTTTTGTCTTTCTTTCTTTCCACTTGACAGTCATCATCATCGTCGTCTTCGCTTTCACTGAGATCGTCAAAGCCAAAATATTTAATTTTGTAATTAGAACTTCCAGAACCCCCTTCATCACCTCCTGTCTCATCATGATCTTCAAAACCAAAAAATTCAAGTTTAACATCCTTTTTGGATTTAGTATTACTAGGTCGAAATCTAGTAGTGGTCTTGGAAGTTGCAATATCTGCCTTTTTTCTGAGCCGGCCAGCCTCTCCTAAATCTGCAGGAGTGGATGCCGTGAACTCATCCATACTCCGTTCCATAGTATCCTGGATGGTAACATTACAAACTGACAAGCAAGATGGATGTAAAACAGTGTAATCTCTAGTCCGTCCAACTGTTCCTCTAAAACTGGTCCCACAACTTACACTACCTTTCTTTGCCTGATTCAGGCCATCTTTACTTGATTCACTGTTTGCTTTGGCTAAGGACTGACTGGTGCCATCCATTAGCTTATCAAAATTTGATGCTCCCTGTGAGGATTTCGCTTTATTGGCCCTACAGTACGTCCTACAATTGCTTGGTCTAAGAACACTTTGTATAATATCTTCTTCAAAGGCTTCACTTAGATTTTCCAATCCTCCAATCCGATTTTTTAAATCCTCATCCTTCATCTCCAAAAGAGAATCACTATCCAAACTTAAAATACAGTCTTCTGATCTGATATCTTCAAAATCATTATCCCATTCATATAAACCAGTTCTTACAGATCCTTTGACTGGACAACTTTCAGATGGAGACTCTGTTCTTTTTCTAGACTGGGAGTTCCAAGTATCATTTGTTTCTTTAGTTTCATCAGCTTTATATTCAGAAGCCACTGTGGTTTCTGCACTGGGTTTCTTAGTACTATCTTCAGCATTTTTGTGAAAATGGTGACTATTTTTTTCATGTTCTTCACTAAAATTCTCCACTTTATCTATAAAAATGAAAAAATATGTCAGGTTAAAAACATAAATGAGATCAATATGCAAATTAACAAAGAGCAGGGCTATCTGAACAGTAGTATAACATAATCTTCAAATAGCTGCAATGAGTTCAAATTGAAAAAAAAAAAGTTTACACATCAGACTCTCCAATTCTGTCAGTAGGTACAGCTGCCATGTCTTCTAGTAGTCCGTCCCTGGACACCCAAGTCTCTTAAAACTGTTATGCTGAACTCAGAAAAGATTCTAGCATTATTAAGAAACTGAATCAACTGAGGATAACATTGGATGACATGCTTTCAAGTAACTATGCTTAAATTTAGTAGAACTTAAAACACATGTAACAATGAGTCACATGCCTTTGAGGCAGATTTGTACTTACCTGAAATAGGACTGTTTATACAGTATGTTAATTTTGTCAAGAGACCTGCCTACAGGAAGCTTCTCTAGTTATTTCTTTATTTCTTCTAATCCTAAAAGCCACATAATTTCTTAATAGTGGATCTGGTGCCTATGTAATCTATAATGCCTATTTATGAATATCAACCAGTATTGCAAACTTAACATAACTATTTTATGTGAGAATTTCATTTTTGTTGAACATCAGAAGCAATTACATTTTTACCTTCCAAGTAAAAGACAGCAATATGACTCAAACTAATATCATGGATTCCTGAGCATTAATGAATGGGTAAACACTGGCAAGTATTTACTCTATGCCAAACAAAAAAATTGCCTCAAGAAAAATACAACTACATCTAAAAAAAACTATTTACAAATCTTTTGTTTTGTTTTAAGATAGGATCTCACTATGTAACTCTGTCCTGGAACTCATGATGTAGACCAGACTGGCCTCGAACTCACAAGTGATCTACCTACCTGTACCTTCCAAGTGGTGAGATTAATGTTATATGCCACAACACTCTCCTTATTTACAAGTCTTAACTTGTAGGGTAGGCTGGGGATTCTTAAATGTATTAAAATCAGTAACTGTCATTTAAAGTTTTTTATTTTGGATTGGGAATCCAAATTACATATAAGTAAGCTCTCCCACTGAAATACAACCCTAGGCCAGCATATGGGAATTTATGTGATAATTACATACTATTAAGACTTTGGGATAGAAAGACATACTTTCGAATACAGTCAAAAGAAATGTTTGCCGGGCGGTGGTGGCGCACGCCTTTAATCCCAGCACTTGGGAGGCAGAGGCAGGTGGATGTCTGAGTTCGAGGCCAGCCTGGTCTACAGAGTGAGTCTATATAATTTTTGATGCTACTCAATGAGTTTAAATATAATTTAACTATGTCACAGGCCTGTAATCTCAGCAAGAGAATACAAAGTTAATGGCAATCCTGGGAAACTTAAGGCACTGATTCAAAATAAAAAGAAAAAAGAGGAGTGTACTAATTTAACTCTGGTTAGAGCACCTACCTAACATGTCTAAGATGTAAAATACCTCATGTTTACTGATTAGTGTACATGTGGGTACATGTGTGCCATGACGCTGGGAACCACCTCTCCAATCCTCAGCTCATTTTTATAGCCCTATAGTATTCCACCGAGGGGACTTTGTGGGGGGTAGTTAGCAGGGTTGTATTATGTTTTTGTTTTGAGACAGGTTTTTGCTATGTAGCACTGAGTGGTCTACAACTTGCTATAAATCATGCTGGCCCTAAAATCATATAGATCCACCTGCCTCTGCTGGGATTAAAGACGTGACCACACACAACTTGTTTTTGTTTTCCTAGACAGGGTTCCCTTTGGAACCCAAGATGGCCTCAAACTAGTAATCTTTCTGCTTCATGTGTATAATACCTGGCTTCTACTATCTTAATATCTCAAAAATGACTGTTTTAGGTATAAACATTATTCTGATTTAAAGACATATCTAAAAATAAACTTCATTATAGTTTTAAAAAACATTGCTACTTTAAGTTTACTGCCCTCATTTCTCCTATGTGTATTGTGTTTATGCATTTTAGAAGTTGCCTTTTAAGTGATTTAAGTAGTAACTGCTGCTAGTCTATCTTTGTATACTTATAAGAAGGAAGAGTGATACGGAGTTCTGTAAGGAAATAGTTTCAGTATGCAATATTCAGTAAGGAAATAGTATACAGTAACAGTAGCCAACAATCCACATATTATATATAGCAAAAGTGAATTATTACTCTAGTACACTTTTAAACTTCTAAAACGTAGTTTTAGGTAAAAGCTAATTTGATCAACTGAGTTCTACATAAGAAAAACTGACCAAGTTCTCCACAGCAGTATTCTAGCATGTAAAATGTGTCCTATCCTCTATTATTTAACTTCTCAACAACAACAAAATCTTAACTTGCTTTTGAAAGGTTATCGTCAACTTATCCAAAACTGCAGATTACAATTGCTTTTAACTGCCCTC
This sequence comes from Tokudaia tokunoshimensis, assembly GCA_036184795.1. Taxonomy (NCBI): domain Eukaryota; kingdom Metazoa; phylum Chordata; class Mammalia; order Rodentia; family Muridae; genus Tokudaia; species Tokudaia tokunoshimensis. Next base: position 94,792,319 of record BTHU01000011.1, on the reverse strand, counting down.
CCACATCAAAACCCGTGTTCTAACAGATAAACCCATTTATTTGTACAGAATATCCATTTACCAAAGGGTTAGGGAGGGCACTATGATGGCTAGATTTTTTGTTTTGTTTTGTTTTATTCTATTCTTTCATACAATATATCCTGGCTGCAGCTTCCCTTCCCCCCCTCCATTTCTCCCAGTCCCCTCATCCTACATCTCCTTCCAGATCCACCCCACAAACCCAACACCTCCTCCTCCCAGGGACATCAACCAAACAAGTCATAACAAGATACAATAAAACCAGGCACTAACCCTCACAAGGCTGGGCAAATCAACCAAGATTGTGAATTCAAAGCTAGCATGTTACATAGATTCTATCTCAACTCTCATATCCAATAAGAGAAATTAAATGACCACTTTTTCTTAACAGATTCTTAATTTTATACAGGAAGTCCTGTCTCTAAACAAATCATCCATCAGGAGAAGAAAATAGTTGTTGGGTATAGTGGCACCTGAAAGGTAAAGGCAGAATGATTGGGAGTTTATGGTCATCCTTGGCTACATATCAAACTCCAGAGGCTTCTGGGCTACATGGGACCCTGTCTCATAAACTGTAAGTAAGTAAACAAGTAAATAGAGTCAGATAGAACAATGAACAAACAAGGAATGAGGGAAGAGTGCACCATCCTCCAGGAAACATAGTGATCAGTTATCTGGACGCTCTCTAAAACCCGTCCTTTATGGTTTTCATGATGGCTCTTCTGCCATAAGTAATCAAAGTAGCCCTTGTCCCCTCTTTCCTTCCTTAAGAAGTTTCAGGTAGGAGTATCTCTGAAAGTCTAAACCCTCTAATCCTGATTGCATCTACCTAGTGAACACTATTTATCCTAAAGCTCCTTAAAAATTGTTGGCCTTCAGTTCATTATAAGATGATACTATGTAAGATTCTAGGATCTTGAATTTTTTGCTCGAAAACTGAACCAAATGTATACTTTACAATATAACTGTACAGTATATACCTAAAAAGCTACAACAATTAACAATATACTGTCATTCTAGGGAGAACTATGGTAACTGGCTAAGAAAAGGGCTAAATAGGAAGATTCTAGCCAATACCATTATAAACCAAATGCAAGTTAAAATGTGTAAAAAATACTATATATTCTAAAGTAAAAACAATCCAACATAAAAAAAAAAAACAAGTAGCAATTTTTCTACCTTTACCTAGGTACGAAGTTTGATAGGAGAAGGGTGATATCAAGTTTGGGAGAGGAAGTGCATACTATTAGCAAGAAATGTGGCATTATCAATTGAAATTTAAGCTGTATACATCGAAGGCTAGAAAGATGGTCCAGCGTAAGGGTACTTGCTGCTCTTCCCAAGGACCCAAATTCCAACTCCAACAGACATCAGGTGACTCAAAACCACCTGTATCTTCAGCTGCAAGGGGTCCTATGCTTTTGGCCTCCTCGACACCTATACTTACATGCATATACCCAAACCCAAATGCAGACACACACCTACATATAATTTAAATCAATAAAAATAAAACTTTAGGGTTGGAGAGATGGCTCAGTGGTTGAGAGCACTGATTGCTCTTCCAGAGGTCCTGAGTTCAATTCCCAGCAACCATATGGTAGCTCACAACCACCTGTAATGGAGTCCGATGCCCTCTTCTGGCAAGAGAGTGACAGTGTACTCACATACATAAAATAAATCTTAAATAAATAAACTTTAAAATATATATGCCCTTCCAAAATTACTTTTAGAAATAACTATCACTATACTAACACAGGTGACATGGTACTCAAAAACTTAGAAAGATGTTCAATGCAACATGTAAATTGCAGCAATAAAACAAAAACATAAGGCAGTTCAAGTACACCTATACAATGGGAAACTATGAACCTGCTAAAAAGAACAAGTATCTACAAAAACTGAGCAATGCACAACCTAAAATTATCCTTTAAATGTATTAAAAGCATGATATACCATACATACACATACATTCCAGTACTTTATATCTGACATTTTGTGTATGTTTTGAAACAATACCTCACTGTGTAACCAAGGCTGTCCAGGAACTGTAACCTGGGCTTAATTTCGGGATAGGAGGATAAGAAATTCAAGTCATTTTCTGTTACAGAAGGAGTCTGAGGCCAACCTTGGTTAGAAACTGTTTCAAAAAAATTAAAAAAGCTCCCAACTTCCTCGACTTTACATCAAGATTTGAAAGGTAAAGCATCTTCTTTCAACTGACATATAAAATACTCTAATGAAACACAAGATTGTAAAGATAATATAGTAAGTAAATGAGGATCAGGGATGTAGCTCAATGTACAGTGCTTAACTACAGGCTTTAGTTTTACTACTTAACCCTGAGACAGAAAGAGAGAGAGAGAGAGAGAGAGCGCGAGCGCGCGCTCGGGCAAACCAAAAATCATTTCAAAAATACTACTCAAAAAAAATGGAGCATAGCAGCATATCTATAATCCAGCACTTGGGAGCTGGAAATGCATATAAAATTATTATTGCTGTTGTTATTGTTTCCATTATTATTATAATCACCACCACCAGCAGTAGCAGCACTGCCAGCACAACCAAAAGCAGGCCTACTACACAGAATGGCTAAAATTAAATCAACCTCCTATCATTCCAATCAACAAAAGAGCCCTTATCTTTAGGCTTGCACAGTTTCTATCAGTAAGGAGCTACGGTCCCTAGGACAACATAATCAGGTCCTCAACAGAAAGATACAGCTCCTTATAAAGCAGGCTTCTTCAACTCCTAATCCATTTGAGTCAGGGTAATAATAGCTTCACTCTGAAGAATCCAGGTTGGGGCCTCATCCCCTGTGATTTTCCTATATCCCCCCTATACCTTTGTAAATAAACTCTCCTCATATTATCTAATTTGGGCATGCCATCTGTTTCCAGCTGTCCCAGTTCTTCTCTTTAAAACATGTACACTTCCACATGTGAATTTTCTCAATCCTCAGGCCACTACAACCATTCTGTAAAACCCACATTTAATCCAATTCAACTCAGTTGAACCTTCAATAAGTCTGGCTGTTTCACATTAGCTTTCTTTTTTTAGTTTCTTCTTTACCCTTTAAGTATAGGAATTTTTTTCACAGTTCAATTCAAATACTTAATGACTTCATGTTCAAATATTTTTATACTTATTTTCACATGTATTATTTCAAATCAATGCTGCTTATTTAAGCTTCATCCTTGATCTCCCTCTCAAAAACCAGATGTAGCTGTTCATGGCTCTAAGTCTAAGGGAAGAGAATATAAATATAAACATAAATATATAAATATATAAATATATATGTGTGTGTATATATATATATATGTATATACATATGTATATACACACACATATATATACATATGGGGAAGGGGAGGAATGTCCTGTGAAGTACTATAAAAATAAATCTCATTGTGCTGAAAGTAGTTATTCATGACCAGCACAAATCAACAGTACACCTCCTAAAAAGCATACAGGAGGACAGTTATGTTTTCAGTTTTCATTAATTACCATAAAGCTGGTATTCTTGCTAATGGCCTCCTGCACTCTTGTCTTACCTTTGAGAACAATCCTGGCTTTCCTTGAAGAGGAGTGGTGGTGGATAGGAAAAGGATGATGGCACCTGCTATAACCCTTTGTACTTGGGAGGCAGAGGCAGGAGGATCATTTTCAGGTATGTCTTCAGCCTGTACTATAGTCTCGAGACAGAAATAGACAGACCAAAATCTAAACGAAGGCTGGGACATGGCAGGATGTAGAAGGGCCTGCACACAATCTCCAGTAATTGCAAAAACAAACAAACGCACATACAAATATGCCTACCATACAAAAAAGATATTTACTAACTATATAAATAAAATTCATTTTATTCAGTAAGTATTAAAAACTCTGGTCTTTTTTTGCAAAATAAATAAATAAATAATTATTTAGAGGCTGAAGAAATGGCTCAGCGGTTAGGAACACCTCTAGAGGACCCAGGCTCAATTCTCAGCACCCACATGGTAACTTACAACTGTCTTTAACTCCAGTCCCAGGGGATCCATGGGACCAGGCAAACACAAGATGCACATGTATATGCCAGGCAAAATACCCATACAAATTAAATAAATAAGTCCTTTTGGAAAATTATTTAAATAGAAACAAATGAGAACTTGTAATCTGCTTCAACATCAAGATAAAATCGATCTCATGACAGCTGTCATGATTCTAAAATCAAGTTATTTACTTATTATTAAGTTTATTCCTGCCAGAATATAACAATATCATATGAAAAGAGCAATTTGGATATTTCACAGTTATTCCACTTAATTCAAGTTATCCAATGATGCTTTACCCTTTATATAATGGGAATTAAGCCAGCTTTACAAGACTATGATATATAAATGGTTTAGCACAAAGCTGGAACTAGAAACAGAATAGATTTCTTACCCACTTTTCATGAAACTTGAAACATGACAAGTACATTTTATACAAAAAATGCTCGCGACCTAAAGGCAAATAAATTACTTCCCGATTATATATATATGTTATATATATATATAAAACATATATATATAATTGTCATCTCAGATAAATTTGTAGCCCTTTTTTAAAAAAAAATTTTTTTAAATATGTTCATATTATATTCCTCTGTGTGGGTAAATACAAAAGTGCAGGTGCTCATGGAGACCAAAGATGTTAGGTTCCCCTGGAACTGTAGTTGCTGGTAGGTGTGAGAGCTACTTAGATCTTCTCCAAGAGTCATATGCATTCTTAACCCCTGAATCACCTCTCCAGCCCGATTGTAGCCCGCTTTAAACTATCAAAAATAGAACTATTCATTCCCCTTTTCTGAAAAATCACCTTTGGTTCTAAAATCAAATCTCAAAAAGTCTTGATAATACCCCCCAGCAAGCTCACACACTCAATACTGCTTTAAGCAAATGGAAAAAATATATTGGCTATGAAACCAGCCATGCAAATTAAGAGCCTATGCTATGGTTATCTCAATATTTGGCAGGATATGTAGACTGAATCCCAGCTGGCTGTCATGAAAAGTGTGCCAAGCAGAAATGTAAGTCTACATAATTTCTTTCAAGAGTCCAGACTAACAAAGAGGAGAAACGGAAGTAACCCCTCATAAAAAGCAAAAGCAACCTTTTTAAAAAGTATCTTTGGAGTAAGAAGATGGTTCAGAGGTACTGGCTGCTCTTCCAGAAGCACCAGCACCCACAACTGACTGTAGCTCCAGTCCCAGGGGATCTAACACCCTATTCTGGCCTCTACAGACACTGCACATATATGGTACATAGTTTTGTTTTGTTTTTTTTTTGAGACAGGGTTTCTCTGTGCAGGCCTGGCTATCCTGGAACTCACTTTGTAGACCAGGCTGGCCTCAAACTCAGAAATCCGCCTGCCTCTGCCTCCCAAGTGCTGGGATTAAAGGCGTGCGCCACCACTACCCGGCTCAAGACAGGATTTCTTTGTGTAGCTTTGGCTGTCCTGGAGCTCAATCAGATCCGGCTGGCCTTGAACTCGGAAAGCCACCTGCCTCCCAAATGCTGAGATTAAAGGTGCACACCACCACCACCCAGTATAAATAATGTTGTATTGCACAGTTCTGGATTCCAAACTTGAATACTGGCAGATATTGGTAGTATAGTGCCTGCTAGCATACAAAAGGCTCTGGTTCAATAACCAACGCCAAATAATGGAGGTATGATGAATGCCTTGAATGTGAAGGCTGGAGATTAGAAGTTCAAGGTCATCCTTGTTCACATAGTAACCACAAGACCAGTGTAGGATATACAAGATTCTGTCTCAACAAAACAACCCCTCACTCCAGTGAGTAAGATGAGTTAGCTGGTAAAAGTGCTTGTCATGCAAGTCTGACAGTGAGTTCATTTACTGGAATAGAGAAAGAGAGAACTGACTCCAAAATAATGTACTCTAAACTTCCATATTTAATCATGCTCATATGCACACACATACATTAATTTAAAAAACAAAAGGGGAGGTCTGGAAAGGTGAATATTATTCTCCCAGAGGACCTGAGTTCAGTTTCCAGTATCCGTGTCAGATAGCTCACAACTGCCCATAACCCAAGATCCAAAGGATCCAATGCCTCTGGCACCTGTGCACATAACAACACAGACACATACAAACATAAATCTTAAGCTAGACATGGATCTGCATCCTTTAACCCCCAACACTCAGAAGGCTGAGGCCAAATCCTGGTCTACGCAGTGATTACCAGAAAAACTAGGGCTGCATAGAGAGACTGTGTCTTTTAAAAATAATAATAAAATATAAAAGGTCAAGTAAAATGATTCATAATATACTATAGATATCTTAAAAAGATTAGCTCCTGTTCAAAGTCATTTTAATGCCACACCTGTCTAAGAATTGACTAATTTAAAAAAAACCAACTGAGGGGGAGAACCAGTAAGAGGGAAATCATTTGAAATGTAAATAAAGAATATACCTAATAAAAAAATTAAAAAAAAAACTGAAATCAGAAATGTTTTGTTTATAAAATTAAATAAGAATTTGCAGATAAAACCAGAACTACTAAATTTACTTAAAAATAAAATACATACATGATGAAAGGTAGGAAAATTAGTATGTAGAAAAGATGGCACACAATTTGCCATACACTGAGCTAAGGGGTATTCAACGGTAGATGACTAAGTAGTATGCCTAAAGCCCCTAGGTTCAATCACATATTGCAAAAATTTCCAACCCCAATAAGCCCATATTTTAAAAAAAAATCCACTTATTACAATTATAAGCTATAAGCCTAGATTGGGCAGACCTAACACTATACTAACTTATTCCCCAGCTATAAGACCCTTTGTTACTTGTGGTTTCTCCTGGCCACGTGGCTCTGGTCCATCATGGCTTCCTCCTTCTCTTCTTCAGTCCTCCCTCCTTCCCCTCACTCAAAATTACAGTCCCACCTTTCCCCTCCACTGCCCAAAATCTAGTCTTTATTGACCAGTTAAAATGTGGAAAAGGTTCACCTGAGATCACAGTTCCTGGGGACAACCTCTTTGGAGGAAGTAGAATTAACATCAGAATACTAATGGCATCAGGACAACCCACAATAATCATGAGAGAAAAGATGTCCTGCCATATATCAACTATTGAACACCTAAGGTTCTTTCACTATTTTTCTGAAACTGGAAATTTTGTGGTCTTGTTTTGAGTACTTTAACACCTCAATCTTTCCCTAGAGTTCTTAGACACAGTTTGTAATACATTATACTCTTTTCCTATCTATTAAGCATGTTTACAAAACGGCAACCGTTGATGTTTTTACAACTTATTACACTTATTCATTTATGTGAGTTTGTGCAATGTGGTGACACAGTCACAGTGCACACTGAGAATACAGAGGTCAGAAGACAACCTGCAGGAAATCACCTCTCCTCCTACTATGTGGTTCCCAGATGGAAACTCGGGTGTTTAGGCTTTATTCACTAGACTAGCTTACTGGTCAAACCATTCTGTTTTATTATGACTTCATTTTGAATTTCCTCTCCAAATTAACCATAATTTTTAAAAGTACTACCCTTAAGAAGTATTTAAAACAAAGAGTTGTAATATCAAAAAAAAAATCACATAATTCTCTATAGAGGAAAAGATGTACTTAATGTGTACTATTACAAAAAAAAAATGATAAAATTCTTTTAAACTTGGATAAGCTTTTCTCATTGGTGTGAAATAATTCCACTGCAGAAACCAGTGATTGAGTAAATATCTCACTAAAAAGATACTATGGAATGTAAACCTGCACACTTTGAACAAGTACATCTACATACTTTGAACAAGTTGTTGATAAAACTTTTAATAGTTTTCTGAGTAAAATTAAGGACACTGACAATATGACAAAAATGCAAAATCAAGAAATCCCAAAAGTTTAGATGAAAAGGAAATGAAAAAAATCTATAAAGCTCAAAAGCATTCTCTATTACAGAACTAACAACATGTACTTATACATGGTTTATAAAAATAACTGATTTATACACATTTAGAATAGGCTAACACTATTACAAAAATTAAAGACAGTTCAAGTTTGCTTCCTACCCTATAGAAGCTGCCAGAGTTTTCAGCTTCAGAAAGTCAATGAAAAAGAGAAAATAAATAAACAAACTCATTCTGCAGTATTATTCCCCATACTCCCTGCCTTGGTCCTCCAGGAAAACTAATACTTGCCACCTTCACTCTTCTAAAGGCCACTTCCCTCCTACGTAAAACAACTATCTGGAATCAGCAAGAAATGACAATTAAAATACTACACAATTCAAATAGTAGGCTCAACAACATCTTGGCAATCAATAAATCTCATTCAGTGGTTAAGCGCACTGGTTGCTCTTCTTGCAGAGGACCTGGTTCAACTCCCAGAATCCACACTGTAGTTCCCAACTGTCTGTAACTCCAGTCCCAGGGGAATCAGATGCCCTCTTACAGCCTAGGTGGTCAGCAAGCATGCATATGGTAGATGCATTAATGCACACAGAACTCATATAAAATAATAAACCTACAAGTAATTAAAAAAAAAATCTCATTCCAATTTTGCTGATCTTAGAAAGTCACCAAATCTCTGTGAACTTTACAAAGTGAAGAGAGTTGAATAAAAATTCATTTGAGCTCAGAAATTATATCTGTATGATAAATTTTAGAAGCTGATCTGGAAACAATTTTAGGCTTCTTTTGATTTGATTTCTTATGAAAATCTAAGCTTAACTTAAGAACAATGCTTTAGGAGAAACATGAGCAAAGCAACAACCAAATGAGTATTAGCCCGGAGGGCAAAGGAATACAACTACTAGCTCACTCACCCAAAGGTGAGAAAAGTAGGAAAAAGCTCAGTGTTTTGAGAAAAACTATGCAAGTCACATTCCATTATACTACTTGATGTCTCTTACATTAAGACAACAGACAAATTCCTCATAGATAGCCAACCAATTTACAGTATTATAAAAACACTACCCAACAAAAACAAGGTATAAAAGACTGTTCCAAAAATATAGCAAGTAACAAGTCTCTAAGATGTTGTTTGAATTAAAATTTAAGTCTGATTGAGCTCTCTGAAGTTTCAAATGCTTTTATAAGGGGACTGGAGAAATAGCTCAGCAGAGCACTGTCTTCTCTTCCAAAGGACGCAGGTTCAGTTCCTAGCACCCATATGGTGTCTAACTTCAGTAGCTCCTAGCTTCTGAAGGCACCAGGCATGCACAGTGCACAAACATATATGCGGGCAACACACACACACACACACACACACACACAAGTAAACTTATCACTATCCTCTACTAATCATAAATTCAGAGAGAAAAAAAAGACAAGAGGTAATCACACACATTCTTTTTTTTGGGGGGGGGGGTGAAGATAGGGCTTATCCGTGAAACAGCCCTAGCTGTCCTGGACTCAAATTTTGCATACCAGGCTGGCCTCCAACTCAGAGATCCACCTGCCTCAGTCTCTCAAGAGCTGGAATTAAAAGCATGCAGCAACATACCCATCAAGCAAGCACTTGCACCTTTTAAGGTGTTAATGAGATGGCTCAGTAGGACTGCTTGCAATGCAAGCCTGGCAACCTGCATTTATTTTTCTCTTAGAACCTACATAAACATGGAAAGAAACTATACAAAGTTGTCCCTTTTTTTCCAAATACATGCATGCACACAAGTAATAAATTAGAATTTCATTATCACTTAAGTAGCTTTAAAAAGGCTTTCTTGGCTTATAAAAACATTAAAACTTACCTGAAGTTATCAACTTAGCGCAACTACTTTTGTTTGTATTGTCTTCTGGAATTCTACTTGTGCTCTTCTCTTTCCCAATTAAAGTATCCTCTGTAAGTAAGCATCTGTCAGAAGCAAAACTGTCTTCACCCACCACATGACTAAATTCGCTATTAGCTTCAAGTACAGAAGTGACTTCTTCCAGCTGAGCAGCTTCACGAGATTCTGAGTAAGATGAACCCTTACCCTGGGCTAAATTTTTTGAAGAAACAGGTAGAGACTCATCATCACTATCAAAACCAAAAGGATCTCCAGTATCTTCTTCTTCTACTTTAGGTTTCTTCGGAATTTCTTGAATATCTGGTTTGAAATTGGGCCTCTTCTGCCCTAATTTAGCCATAAATGTGGTCTCTCCCCATTTTGTACTAAGAGTAGTCCGTTTGTTGGAAAAAACTTCATCGAATTTTGAACTGCCATTTCCTCCTTTCCTACTGTAAGTTTTTCCAAATCTGGATGTCATTTTGACACCTGTTTCATATTCCCTGTGGACAGAAATTTAAGAAAATAAAATCAGCAAATTTTTAACAAGTTTTAAGTACTGTATAAAAATAAGACCCTAGGACTTCCTTATATAGTTTTCAACATTCAGCACACAAACGTTTAAACTAGTTTGAATAAGTGAGATGAAGCGTTTCATTTTCCATCCTTTACTTCCATATATCAGGTTTGGTGGTGTTTTGGTTTGTTTTTACAATAAGGACATATTCATATGAAACTTACAAAGTTTAAAAAAAAAAAGCTTACTACTAACCAACTTATAATGGAATACCTACAAATCTAACTTAGAACATGCAAATTCCATATCTTCATACACAATTTAATCAGAATAAATACCCAAATACAAAATCATTTTTTTAAGATTATTTATTGCATGTAAGAACACTGTCGCACTCTTCAGACACACCTGAAGAAGAGGGCATGAGATCCCATTTACAGATGGTTGTGAGCCACCATGTGGTTGCTGGGAATTGAACTCAGGACCTCTGGAAGAGCAGCCAGTGCTCCTAACCACAGAGCCATCTCTCCAGCCCCAAATACAAAATCTTTAGTCACAATATATTAAGTTTTCCAGGACCTAAACAATGTCAGTTGACCAAACTTGGTTCTTTGAAATTTTTACAGCTCTTCATAAAGAGTCAGAAAAACTTATTTTCTCATATAGTACTATCTGTAGCTTCTACTCAAGCTTAAAGATTCTGATTCTTATACTAAAGTGATTTTAACTGATTTTAAAATGTTCCTTCAATGGTCAGCTCCCTAAACTCAAGAAACCATTCTTCTACTTCCTTTTATCTCTATAGTGCTCTGCTCATGGCTGAGTAACATTTTTCTGAAGTTGGAGAACTCCATTTTACAGAGGTACATGATTTATTATAAAATAGAAATATATAGCCTTTATTTTCCTCTTCAATTTACAAACCCATTTACCTAAAAGTATACTGTAAAGTTTTTTCCAAAACAAGTCAAAAAGAAAAAAAACATTTTAAAAATACAAGGTATGGTATTACTTTTACAGCACAATCAATCAATCCTTATCCATTTAACACTTTGACCTTCGACAGTTTAAATATCAATTTATCAATTCTAGGGGGAAAGTGAGCAATTACTTAGGGGCTTGAAAAATCTTCATTACTTGGAAATTTACAATAATAATATTTAACTTATATTTTTAAATATTTTTGAGCTACACTTGTAGTATTTTTATTAAGTTCTAACAACTTAATGAATCACTATGCAATTTAGTTCAGCAAATATTCAGAAGACGACTCACCACCACCCAAATGTTTGAAAGGAAACCAACTCTGATTGGACAAAATAATAATTTAGTCATCATACACATCTGTGCAAAGAGAAATTTTAGCTTTCCTCAGAGAATTTCCATTTTTGTAGTTTTAACACTAACAAGCTTTACTGTCTTTCTTGTTAAGTATAGCCTATTAAACAAAACTAAGTATAATTGGGCAGCTGCCAAAGTCAAGAAAATAAAGTCATTTCTTTAACCTGTTATATGCAGACCTACATACATAATATTCCAACAATGCTGGAATGTTTTGGGCACACAAACATGGCAATCATCTAAAAATGCTGACTAAAGTCAAATAAAAAATCTAGACTTGATCTTCTTTATGACAACATCTGAAAAACTCACCGTAAAAACAGTTCTAAAACCACAAAGCATTCACTGTGCAAGATTAAGGTCTGCAAATGAATATCTGATACTGAGTTAAGTGATAAGACAACCGTATTTTTAAAAGATCGTGTCTTAGAAATAGATACTGATGAATTAACATCATTAAATACTGATGAAATATCAATGTTTTTTTTAATATAAGGGATGGAGAGCGTACAGATTAGAAAATATGGTTATTATCTACTGAATCCAGGAGGTATAAGAGTTCATTATATGATTGCTTTTAGTTGTTTTCCATAACGTCCATTTAGAAAAGTCAGCAGACTACTGCGATGGCACTATCTAAGCACAACATATGTACAAATTCAGCATATATATTTGGCATTTTGTTTTATGTACATTCCAGACACACTATCTTGTTCAGGCTTCAAATTTCACCAACAGTCCTAACTAAAAAGGAAATGAAGGTTCACAGCTCAGTGTTTTCGATTTGGGAGGCCTTTGCCTCATCCCAAACCCCATCGGACTTTTTGACCGAAGTGCACTGGGATTATTAAAATGAGAGAAAGGGTAAACAAACCAAACAAACAACCTCCTTACACTTAAGCTATAAAGGAACCTAGCTCCTCCAGGAAAGACCCCCAAGGTAATACATTAAGGGGGAGCTTCAATTAGGAGAGGAAAGTGGAATGGGCAAATAGAGGCAAACAGAAACCCTCACCTGAGGCTGCGAGTGCGCCCGGAGGCAGTAGCCCGAGACACCCCTCGCTTTGGCTGAACACTCACGCAACTTTTCTCCTCCCAACCCCCACCGCCTAGGAAAGGGATGTCGCTTCGGACGCCCCGGAAGCTTCTGCTACCGAGTCCCCAAAGCAAGGCCTCGGTGACGGCTAGAGGCAGAGGAAACGATGGGGAAAAGAAAGAACTCAGGACTCAAATCAACCGGACCGGGTTTAGAAGACAGAAGTCAACCAAGTAGCCGCCCGGAAAAGAACTCAAAAGGCAAAATAAGAGGTGGGAAGGGAAAGAGTTCTCCAGATCCTCCGGAGCCCAACTTCCTTAGAAGCCAGGTGAGCAACGAGACTCGCACCGCCCCTGCCTCCTCCACCCGCCCCAACTCACTCCGGGCCTAAGCAGTCGCCCGAGACCTTACTTACCCTCGGCGCCTGGCGGGTGCTTTGGCCTCGGGCCGCCTCCGCCTTTCCCGCTCCCAACGGCCCACGGGCGGGCGCGGGAGTCCCGCGCGAGAGCAGTGCCGACCGGTGCGCCAAGAGAGGCGAGGGGCTCTGCTGCCGTTACGGTCCGCGGCTCCGCTTCGGTAAATAGGAAGCTCGGTGGGGGGGGGGGGTGAGCGGCGGCCCCGCAACTTCCCTCCCCACCTCAGGCGCGCCGGCCGGACGGGGCCTAGGCCTCCCTGGCGGCCGCCGCCGGTGCCGAGCCTGCTACGTGCCCCCGCTGGGCCGCCGCCGCCTTCTGCGCCGCCGCCTCCGCCGGTGAATGGTCAGCGCTGGAGTTTGAACAGGGCCCTGAACCATCTCAACGCCATTTGCGCTCCCGGCCCCCACCTCCTTCCTCCAACAGCCGCTCGCTCCGTCACTCCGCTTCCCACAGGCCCCGCGCGGCCGCCCGACCCCGCAGCCAATCGTACGGCTGCTTACTCAAACCGCCGCGCAGGCGCCGCGCCCCGCACGCGCCGGCTACCACCATTGGTCAGACCGCGAGGCCCGACGGGAGTTGTAGTTCTCTTCCGCAAGGTCCTGGTGTCTAAAGCCCGGTTCCGGAGCTGGCGAACAGTATGGGTTCTGGCTGCGGGCCTACTGGACTTTGCCGACTCGGAAGCCAGTTCCAGTTCCTAGCCACGCGACGAGACGCAGGTGCAGCGCGGGAAGGCTCGCGGCACAGTGCAGGCAGCTGTGTCAATCGTTTCCCCTCCAGGGACCCTCCGGTGTCTGGGGACAGTGACTTGTGCAGCTGCGCCGAGCCTGCTGGGCCACCGCCCGGACCTTGAAGGCAGGGAACTTGGGGCCGCCATTGACCTAGTCTGACGGTGCGAGCAAGCCAACGCAGGTAAACGAGCACCGAAGCCTGGAGCAGTCGGGTGCCAGTCTCCTCGCCGCCGCGATCCGCTTCAGCCCGTCGCATCATCCTCTCCTTACTTGTCAGTCCCCACCACGGAGTTCCGTCTTCTGTCCCCTACCTGTTAGCAGTGACAACCCACCCCCACCCCGCTCCCCGAGTATTTTATGTTACCAAGAAATTATCTTTATTGAATGTGCTTACGGTAATGTGACTTTAAAATTTTAAAAAAAAGGCATACTTACGTCTTGATAGGTAAAATGATTCGATGCGTTTATTTTGTTTTAGATTAAGCCTCTGAAAACTGGGAAAGAAGGGAATAACTTAACTGAGGTTGTTCTTCGATGTTGGAGCTGCTGGATCTGTACACATACACTGTCAAACCAGTGTTTATGTCTCAAATTGTTCATAATAAAGTTTTGGTTTGGGAGACAGATTGTTTTGGTTTTGGTTTTTAACTAGTCTGGGACAGGAAGGTAGTGAATGATGGACGGAAGTATTTTAAGTTTTCTTCTGCAGAGACTTTTTACCATGTCAATGAATTACCTGGTTGAGAAACTTGGAGAGGTTTTAAGTCTTCAATGAGAAAATAGCTTTCTAAACGCTGTACATTTAGTTTCCCTTAGGAGAAGTGAGTGGTCAGTCGTTGGCCTTGCAGGTAATGGAGACTCATCTATCAAAGAAATTAGAAAACTACTAATTGCTTTTAGTGAAAAGACAACCTCTTCTGCCAGATTTGCTTTTAAAGCCTCCTCAAATTTCAAGCCCCCTCCAATGTAGTCATTGGATTTCCCTCCAATGAAAATCCTAAAGAGGAAAAATAAAAACTTCAGGCTGGGAGGATAAGGTAAAGTACTCCAACATGCTCTTGGTTAGATGCCCTTGGCATGACCTTCTGCCACCCTCTAAAAAACAAAAATGTGAGTCCTTCCCAATAGGAATTTAAGGTGGATTTTCAACGCACTTGAATTGTTTTCCTTTTGATGCTAAGTTCATAACTTACATTCTTGCGTTTGCAGTTTCCCTAATATTGTATATGTATTTTCTCTGACTGACTTTACAGTAAGCCACCTACCCCTTAACTTATGCTAAGAAACCAGTTAACAGGTCTTGCACTATATATAGTATACATATATAACTTATTTGGGTCAATTTTGTCTTTTTAATCAGCAGCTTGGGATATTGTTTTATCATTTGTTTGAAGATGGCTGGCAGAGGTGCAGTCTGCACTTAGGATAATTATTTAGATGACATGGTTGTGGGTGCTAATTAGAGGGTCATTATCATCAGAGGCAAAAGGTAAGATCAAAAAGCCAAAAGAAGTAGAGAGAGTCAGTTGCAAGATCTTCCTGGAGGAGGTTCCAAGACCGAGAGAAATATCCTCTAGCCTAGCCCTGCTGATATTCTTGGGTTTTGAAGCTGAATGAAGTGAAAGTGGAAAGGTTAATTATTTAAGAAACAGTCTTTGGCTCCCTTTTATAGGGTTTTGTGTGTTCTTGTCTTAAGTGATAGGACTTAGTTGTGTTTAAATTCCTGCTACTGAAAGAATGACCCATAGTCAGATAATTCCCAGCCTCACCCCAACCCCAGACATGAACATCTGCAGATTAGTGGGAGTCCCCCAGGCAATGGGTTCACACATCAAAGTTAGACAGGCACTGGTTTATAGTAGATCCATAGCATATAATCCACAGAGTTTGGGTGACTGAAGGGGAGAACAGCTCTAATCCTTCTGAGTTTAAGGTAGGAGCTTTGAGCATTCCAGGCCAATCTGGATTAAGATATTGAAGGGAAAACAGGGCTTGGCCTATAACTTGCTGATAGAGCACTTGTCTGTCATAAACAAGCACAAGAGTCAAGTATGACTAATACGCATCAAGTATGAGGCTAGAGTTTTTAGGGGATTCATTTGTGCCCTAGACTGCCCTCCCTATTATACAGGAAAGGGCACAAAAAGGCTGGCGCTTGCTTAATGTACTGCAACTAACAAAGGAATACCAACTTTTTTGGATATGCATGGATACTCTTAAATGTAGCAGAAAGTTATACATGAAGCCAGGTATGGATACACACACCTGTAGCACCTGCATTCAGGAAGCTGAAGGAGGAGGATCATAGCCAGCCTCATGTTGGGGAAGTGGGGAAAGAAGTTGTACATGATTTGTGAAGTGAAATAGTGAGCCTAGGCCTGTGGAGTCAGACACATGACTAACTAGCAGCGCTACACTGGGCTCTCTACCTTCCTGGGCCTCATATCGTGACTGACAGATTATGCCACCTCTAGGGCTTATCTTAGGAGAGTTCAGGCTCTTCTGATCCAGAAGACTGTACCACAGCCTTGCCCCCCTTACCTCCTCAGTTCCCTGGAAAGCTAATGCTCCCCTGCCGTGATCCTGAGTGCCACACCAGAATGGGATAATGGATGGTGATCAGGCAAGAAGCCTTTTGTTAGTTGCTTGAGTCCTGACCTACTTCTCCATTTATTTGGTTAGTTGGTCAGTCGGTTGGTTGGTTTTGAAACAGGGCTACACAGGGCCCAGTACAGCCTTGGACTCTTGCCCCTCTGCCTCCACTCCCAAATTCTTTAATTACAGGTGTGTGCAGCTATACTCTGATAACGTTTGACTCAGAAACAACGCTTTTCTCCTCTACAGTCCTCACTCAGATGACATGTGATGCTCACCTGGTCAGAAAACACTAAGCATTTCCTTCATCTAATGCTCTTCTCCCCTCTCAGATATCTAGAGTTCTCCACCCCCAAGGTCATAGTTATGTAACAAATTAGAATCCTGGGACTGAGTCCAGTTTGTATCCTTTGATGCTCCAGGCTGCCCTTCTGTGTGCTGCCTAGGGAAGACGAGACCCCCACCACCACCTGCCTGGAACTCCACCTGAGTCCACTTACACTCTTCTCCTGTGAAGAAAACTAGCAGAAGGCATTGTTCTAGCTCATGCACAGGCAGAGGCAGAAATAGCCTTACCAAATAAACCCTCAGCCCTTTTCAGAAAATTGTGTCATAAAATATAACTTAAAAGAGTCTAGTACAGAGCCAGGCAGTGGTGGCGCATGCCTTTAATCCCAGCACTAGGGAGGCAGAGGAAGGTGGATTTCTGAGTTCAAGGCCAGCCTGGTCTATAGAGTAAGTTCCAGGACAGCCAGGGCTATACAGAGAAACCCTGTCTTGAAACCCCCCCCCCAAAAAAATAAATTAAAAAATAAATAAAGAGTCTAGTTCAGTACATTGAAAAACAAAGTGACCACGTAAGCATCATTTTTTTTCCTTTGCTCTGGGATGTGGGAAAAAATTATAAATGTACATTTGCTTATTATAGAGCTTGGGTTGCAAAGACTTGTGCTAGACCCTGCCCTTACCTGTTGGCACACAGCTCCTCCTCTTTCCACTCTGCACACACATCCTCTATTCCACTCCTACTCCCTCCCCCTGCATGTGGTTCATCTCATACCAGGCCGTTTCCATTCATTTCCAGTAGATGTTCAATGAATCTGGGGGAGGGGTTCATTCAAGGTTCCAACAAATGCTAAGCAAGTGTTCCTCCAATGAGCTTGTATTCCCAACCCTAAGAAGCCTGTATTAAACTGCTATAGTCCCTCCACTCCAAAATATCCACTGCCTGTTTAATTTTTCCCCTAGAGTGTATATATTCCCATCTAATATACCCTATCTCACATACTTATCTTCCATGCCTGTCTACTCTGGGAAGAAAGGACAGAAATCTGCCCTCATATCAAATCTTGTTTTCTGCTCTATCCCTATAGAAGAGTGCCTACACATAGAGGTACTCATTAAATAGCTGTGGACTAAAGCCCTCCTTTCCTGTAGGGTTGTACCTTGAAAGGAAAGCGACTAGACACTAAGAGTAGTTTCAGATAGCTTAGAAGCTCCATTCATTGTCAAGCCTCCCCCATGGCTGTGGCAAGAAGACTGAGCTATCTGGAGGTACTTTGTCCTTGTGGTTGTTCATTGTGAGAACAGATGATGAATCCTATCATAATTCCAATTACCTTGTTTTCCAAGATAATTGGAATATGTTCTCTGGAGATGGTAACATCCCTTGGGGAATAAACTACAGTCTAGGTAGTTAAATGACACAGCGATGGAAATTGCTTGAACTGTTGTCTAACAAAACTGGGTACCCAGCAACCTCTGAGAGGTCTTGATTCCTGACTTTTGTCTCAGCAAACAACCTTTTTCCTGGGGTCCTCTACTGTAAAAGTACAAGATACCTTATCAAAAAAAAAAATCTAGATACTTCCCCATTACTAAAACTAAACCTCCCAAATCCTTATCATGGCCCAAAGGTCCTTCGCGACGGCCCCTGAGTATTTCCGATCCTTCCCACGTGGCCACACCTACCTTCTGACTATGCTAACCGTTGCTCTTGCCTCGGGCCTTTGTGCTTACTGTGACCTCTGCAACTGATCATACAGGACTCGCTGCCCCAGATCTGCCAGGTCCTCCTCCCATTCCACTCAGCGCTCTGAATTTCCTTTCCTGTTGTCTTACTCCTTAGTTGTCACTGTGATTTTCTTACATATTCATTTAGTATGTTTTCAGCCACTACAACATAAGCCGTATGAAGGAACGGGCGTACAGACATAGTGCAGACACACAGAAGATAGGCTGTAAATATTCGCTAACCAAGCACTAGCATTGAATCACTTTAACTTCTGACAGCTTCTAAAGCTTGACTAATCTTTTGCCCGTTTGACCAATTGATAGTTGCAAAAGGTACATTGAAATTTCTGGCTTTTCTTTTTTAAACCATGATGTTCTGTTTTTGCTCTTATAATCTGAGATTATCTTACTGGGCACATAGAAGTTTAGAATTTTCTTATGTATTACGTACTAGAGATCCAGCTCTGGATCCAGCAAGCACACCACCACTGAGTTGACTTGCCCAGCCCTGGTTTAGGATTTTCACCGCAGGTGGAGTTGAAAGCTTTTGATGTAGCTGAAGCAGTCGATAATGAATGTTGCCTGAATTTGTTGGCCATTTCTGTAGTCACACTTTTTGCAATGTGACTCTGCAGTTGCTCTCAGGATCTAGGCAGGCCCTCCAAGTTCCCTTAGTCAGAAGAAAAAGGCAGAGGTGATACATTTCACATTTGAGGCTTAAGAAGCCTGAAGCTTTCATGTTGTCTTTGGGATCTGCTGCCTCTGCCCAGAGAACAGGTTGAGACTTGCTTGTTAGGCGATGAGAAGCCACATGGAAAAGAGCTGAAGTCATGCTATTCCAGTCAACAGACAGCAGGCCCCAAAGCTGACCTACAGAGCCACCTATCTGACCGGCAGCTGCCCTGGCACACGCATGAGTCCGTCTGGGACTAAGAGCTGCCCCACTCATCTGTAGTCTTCCCATGAGCAATAATGACTCTTTGTACCAAGCTGAATTTTGGAGCATGTTGTCACCTAGCGTTAGTGTGATCCAGCAGTGACTTCTTCATGTTTAATTTGAAGCCACTGCGTCACAGGGCATTCTGGATTACTCAGGCAGTCTGAAATAGCCTTCCAATCTCTTGGCAATATTCGTATATTCTCTTCCTAATAAAGCTCTCCAAAAGTATTTGCTGGTTCTTCTTCATCTCCCACAGTAGACTCTCACTGTATGAGTATAGCATCCTGTCCATTTTGATCTATGTCATGTCCTTGTCACCCAACACAACTTCGTCCCCCACTGTCCAGTGTGGCAGCCATAACTATGTCTACTGAGTGTTGGACATGTGTTTAGTCTAACCTGAAGTGTGCTGAAAATGTAAGATAATGCTGGATTTCAAGAGTTTGCTACAAAAAGATATATAATTGTTTAAATTTGCTCACTGATTAAATGTTTAAATGAGGGGGCTGGAGAGATGGCTCAGCAGGTACGAGCACCGACTGCTTTTCAGAAGGTTCTGAGTTCAAATCCCAGCAACCACATGGTGGCTCACAACCATCCGTAAAGAGATCTGATGTCCTCTTTTGGTGTCCAAAAACAGCTACAGTGTACTCACATATAGTAAATAAATAAATCTTTTAAAAAGATACTTAAATGATGATATTTTGATGTATTGGGAGAAATAAGACTATGCTGTTAAAGTTATTTTCACATTTATTCATTTAGTTTTTTTGGTCTTTTTTTTTGGGGGGGGAGCATGGTGTCATAAATCTGAGGCCAGTCTGGGCTATATAGAAAGCCTTGGGTATATAGGAAAGTTCTAAAGGATATAGCTTTAATGCAACCAGATAAGTGCAAGAACCCAATCTGAAAGGCTGAATACTTTGATTCTAGCTATGAGACATGTGGAAAAAACAAAATAACAGGGGCAGAATTTTAAAAAAGAATCCAGCCGGGAGTGAGAGAGCAGAGGCAGGAGGAGGACACATCACATGGGAGACTGAGGAAGGTGACATTTTCTGTAGTGCTGTAACAGGTCTATGTGTTGAAATGTAGGACTATGTGTAACACAGTAACTCCAGCATAGTTAATATTGCCTCATTAAAACCAGGATACCACACTGGTATAATGCATTTGCAGTGAGTGGGGTTAGGAGAGAGAGGTTTATAGGAACTCTATACCATGTGCTTAATTTTTTTGAATCTAAAACTGCTGTAACTGGGGACATCATGAGTGCAATAAATGAGGCACAGGAAGACAAATACTAGCCGGGCAGTGGTGGTGCACACCTTTATCCCAGCACTTGGGAGGCAGAGGCAGGTAGATTTCTGAGTTCAAGGCCAGCCTGGTCTACAGAGTGAGTTCCAGGACAGCCAGGGCTACACACAGAGAAACCCTGTCTCGAAAAACAAAAAAAAAAAAAAAAAACCCAAAACTACTGACAGATACCTCATGTTCTCATTCATAAGGAAGCTTAAGATGATCTCATAGGGCTGGAGAGATGATGGCTCAATGGTTAAGAGCACTGACTGCTCTTCCGTTGCTTCTGTGTTCAAATCCCAGCAACCACATGGTGGCTCACAGCCATCCGTAATGAGATCTGATGCTCTCTTCTGGGGTGTCTGAAGACAGCAACAGTGTATTTACAGATCATAAATAAATAAATCTTAAAAAAAAAAGGAGAAGATCTCATAGAGTGAGACTTGGCTCAGGAGTAAAAGCACAGATTGCTCTTGTCAAGTTCAGTTCCCAGCACCCACTTTGGGTGGCTCACAACCACTTGTAACTCCAGCACCAAGGGATCCAAGGACTCCGACCTCTGTTGGGCATGTGCACATGCAAGCACACACACAATTAAAAACAATAAAAATAAACACTTTTTGAAACGCCACTGATTTCCTAGCATAGTGGTCATCAGACATGAGGGTTAGAGAAGATTGGATAGCAAATTGATACTTTCCATTAGATAAAATGAGCCTTGTGCTATGAAAAACAATATGTGCCCATTGTTTACAGGGATTTTTTTACATTTAAAAAGAAAACAAGAAAAAATTGAACTTTCCCAGTGCAAGTGAATGTTAAATATTTGAGGAGAGTTGGAAATGTTAATTGCCTTGGTTTGACCATTACACATTTCATACATGTATTAAATTATCATACTGTGCTCTATAAATCTGTCATATTATTGTATGTCAAAAAATAAAGCAAATCTGTGAATAAACGGTAGAATCTCCCTGTCTTCTCATCATATGCCTGCTGTTCACTCACTGACCTGAGAAGAATACTGAAAGAAATGTAATGGAAGGAAAGATAAAGCTTTTCCTTTTTAATCCCAACAGGGTTCTGCTATATAGCCCTGGCTATATAGTGGAAATTTCTGGTTTCTTTAAAAACTTAGTTGTGTCATGCCCTTTTGAGAGGGCATGTGATATTTTGCTGAAAACAGACACTCCTCAGGTCTCATGATGTTTAGAAAGAATATAAATAGAACCCCACAGTGAGAGGACACTCTTTCATGGCTACCCTGCAACGCTTCGCTTCCTTGCTTTGTACCAAAGAACTCCTTGTGGTATTCCCACTGATTCTGGACACTTCCGCTGACTCACGTCGATATGGCGAAGTCTTGCTGTTTCTGTTGGGTCATTCTTAGTGCTTGCTGTTGGACTGGACTCCTGGTATCCTGACAACAAAGAGTGGAATCACCCCAAGTAACTACTAAACAGGTCCACAACCCCCTTTTCCTATTAATCTATTCTTTCCCCTCTACCTCTGGTCAGTGGGCTAGAAGGGAGGTTGAAGCATTTAAGAACCCTAAATAAAGTAAGTTTTGAAAAATCTAAGCCTACACTGGCTGGCCTAAGATTTTCACTAGTCCTTCTGACTCTGCCTGCTGGGTACTGGGATTACAGGTGTGTGGTACCAGCCTGACTAGAAATAGCCAATTTACCTTTCCTTAGCTCCCAGGACGATACTTTTAAGTCATACATTTGACAAATAACTTCCCTCTGCTTCCAAAATTTAATGACTTGTGGTTGTGCCCAGAAAAAACTCCATATGGTTGCTTGTTACCTTAAGTCCCTTCACCCGACTCCAGACAGTAAAATAGTACTCAGGTATCAAGACTTCATGCTTGGATTCCTACAGTCCCATCTGCCCCAAATATCGTTCTTCCTCTGTACTTGATGCCTTTTTCTAGATTACACATGCTACTAAATGTAAATCAGCCTGTAGTCTTATTCCCATATGGTCTATATTTAAAACCTAGGCACATGGCATTACAGTCAGGTATGGCTTTTTCTATAAAGAAAAATGGAAAAATGGATTAGAGATAGATGATAGATAGATAGATAGATAGATAGATAGATAGATAGATAGATAGATAGTGTGATGGTTTGTATATGCTTGTTCCAGGGAATGGTACTATTAGAAGGTGTGGCCTTGTTGGAGGAAGTGTGTCACTGTAGGGTTGGGCTTAGAGATCTTCCTCTTAGAAGCCTGAAGATGCCCAATCTATTCCTGGTTTCCTTTGGATAAAGGTGTAGAACCCTCAGCTCCTCCTGCACCATGCCTGCCTGGATGTTGCCATGCTTCTGCCTTGATGACAATAGACTAAACCTCTGAACCTGTAAGCCAGCCCCAAGTAATTGTCTTTTATAAAACTTGCATTGGCCGGGCGGTGGTGGCGCACGCCTTTAATCCCAGCACTTGGGAGGCAGAGGCAGGCGGATTTCTAAGTTCGAGGCCAGCCTGGTCTACAAAGTGAGTTCCAGGACAGCCAGGGCTATACAGAGAAACCCTGTCTCGAAAAACCAAAAAAAAAAAAAAAACTTGCATTGGTCATTGGTGTCTTCTCTTCACAGCAGTAAAACCCAAACTAATACAGATAGATAGATAGATAGATAGATAGATAGATAGATAGATAGATAGATAGATAGATAGATAGATAGCAACACAAGGCAATTGAATGACCTCCAAGGGCTTCCCAAGGCCGGAAGCAGCAGAAGACCCTGCTTGGGACAAGATTCCAGCACTGTGGATGCATTAGCTGACTCCAGCTAGAGATCCCAGGGGTGCTACCTGTTCCAGAAACCAATCTGCCCCTGCCTCCTGCCAGGACTGGACAGTTTGGCTGTAGTAGGGATATTAGAGTTTCTCCGTGCCACTGTGGAACTTCAGAGAGCTTGTGAGAAGAGCAGCCACTTCCCAGATGCACATGTGCTGTTCTCATCAAGAGAGAAGACACCCTCCACACCTTTATTGACTTGTCTTTGCCAACCACAATGCAGAGGTCCCTATGTTGTCACTGACACTGTCACCAGCATCTCATCTCCTTCTTAGGGCTTAGGGTGTTATCCTACCATTTCATTAAGGGGAGACCTACAGAACACTATGCCAGGTAACTGACCTTCCCAAGGCCACCCAGCAAGTCAGCAACTAGGTGACAGAGGCAGAGTTTTAAACCAGGTCTGTCTGTTTCCAGAGGTCAGAAGAGTGAAGTCTGTGTTGACCAAGGCCCTGAAGTTTTTTTGTTTGTTTGTTTGTTTGTTCTTTTAGAGACAGGGTTTCTTTGTGTAGCTTTGACTGTCTTAGAACTGGCTCTAGAGACCAGGCTGGCCTCAAACTCACAGAGATCCACCTGCCTCTGCTGGGATTAAAGACATGTTCCACCACTGCCTAGCTTTTATCTATCAATCGATCTATCTATCTATCTATCTATCTATCTATCTATCTATCTATCTATCTATCTGATTGCTAGGCACACCTGGAGTTTAAGTCAGGAGAAGGAACTCTTTTTCTGTTGCCCTTCCAACCTGCAAGCTTGAGTTTGCACAGAGGAACAGGGATTAGGGTTGAGACTTCCCTGCTTGTTTGAAGAAAAAGATCAGAGCCTGGTCATTCCCTGGATCCATGTGGTGGAAGGAGACAACTCACACAAGTTGTCCTCTGACCTCCAGGAACACAATAAAGATTGAAGAGGTCAAGTTCAGTCTGGCTGGGAGGTCAGCTTGTCTGTAAGCGGCAAGGATGGAGAAGTAAATGGTCTACTACACCTGTGGCTCTCAACCTGTGGGTCACAACCTTTTGGGGTTGTCAAAGGACCCTTTCACAGGGGGTTGTCTAAGACCATTGGAAAGCACACTACAATTCATAAATGTAGCAAAACTACAGTTATGAAGTAGCAATTAAAATAATTTCTGGTTGGGGATCATCACAACGTAAGGAACTGTATTAAAAGGTCAAAACGTTAGGAAGTTTGAGAACCACTGCTCTCCAAATCCAAGCTTTTGAGTTTGAGGCCACAGTCCCTGGTCTTAGCCAAGAAGTGAATACTGTCCTCCAAACCTTGTTTATTGGGTCCTCCAACAGCACCCAAACAAATTCCCACCACCGGCTTTCCACTCTCTCCAGTTCTCTTGGCTTCCCAGAAAGACAGAAAAGAGTGGATTGAGTTTCTTTCAGTGAGCAACTCCAGCCTTTGGGTGGGAAAAAAAAGGGGGGGGGATCCCATTCCTTCGTTTGAACTCCCATCCCAGCTCAGACTGCCCTGCAAAGTCCCTAAACCCCCGAGTCTCTCCCAGGAGAGTAGGAAAGAATTCTGTCCTTTCTAGTACTTACTTCATTGTGGTTGGGGATTGACTGCACAAGCTGAAAACTGATCATTCCTTTATTGAGTTTTCCCAGCTTGAGGCAAAAACTTGTGAAAGATAATGGAGTGCTTGCTTGGAGAACTGAGTGGCTTAAAGAACACCAAAGTTGGAGAATTGTGGGGAACCTGGAAACGTTCCAGAACCACTGATATCCTGTGCAGCCCTCTCCAGCACCCACAAACTCTAGGCCCTTAGGTGGTCCGTCTGCGAAATTCCGACCCGTATCCAGCAAGGAAGTGTGCCCCAATTTATCACATCCAATGAGACAATGAGGAACAAGTGTTGGACCGCTTCTGGAAAGCATCTAGACACGACTTTCGTCTCCTCCTGCAGAGTTAATCTCTTTGAAAGGCTTGGGACAGGACCTAGCAGAGTGTCAGCAGCTCCCAAGGTGTTCTCGGGTATTGTTACCATCGCTGGCAGCTGGGCTGGGCAAGGAATACGACTTGATAATTTTGGCAAAACTCGACAAACTATCGAATGCGGACAAAGAAACGCAAGCCAAAATTGGAGATGGAGAAGAAAAGGGAGGGAGGGAGGGAGGAGACAGACAGACAGATAGAGAGCGAGAGCGCCAGCCTCTGTGTCACCTCTCTGTTCTCCAGGGCGCCATGGCTACCACCCAGCTCCTCTGAGCGAGGAGACCCGGCCTATCTGCACCCAGAAAAGGCCAGCGACCTGGGCAGAACTTGAATTTGGATCACCAAATCTCTGCCCCTCCTCTACCCGCGACCTGCTTTCCGCCCTCCTGCTGCCCATAGGCGGGAGACCAAACTGCCCGCTGTCCTGGCCAAAAAGGTGACAGGGAGCTGTGCAAATAAGGGTCAGTGGACTCGGAAAACCTCCACTCTGAAATCAGTGCTTAAAGGAGACATTAAAGCGAGCAGCCTAGGATCTGCAATAATTTTCCGTCATTTATCTACAAACACCTGCCTCCCTCCTTTGAGTCAACAGATGTTTGCCGCTTCCTGTCCCAGCCAAAGTCGCTAAATTCTTTAATCTCCGCAAGGCTTTAGCCTGCTTACGGGTAGTACTCGGTTCTAGGGGAGAAAGACTAATGAAAATATTAGCATTTCAAATGAATGCACCACTGGGTGCCGGAGTGGGTGGGTTGGGAGTTCGGTGCTTGGTCGCTTCTCCCCAGGGGATTTGCTTTGCACTAGGGGCCTGACCTAGAATTTGCAAGAAAACAGTGCCACCAAGGGCCTTCTTTGTAGTGCCGACAATTTAGAGGGCACTTCCTAGCCAGATGAGAGACTTAGCTGCTTTTCTGGGCTGTCCCAGCCTTACCCAGAGCTGAGAAAGTGGGGCGGCCCGTTGGTCTAGTCCACCGACTCTGCCAACCAAGTGGCGTCTGGAGGCTCCCGAGTCTAGCAAGCCGTGGCAAGATTAGCCTCCGGTCCACCTGGGCTCTGATCGCCTTATCTGAGGTTTTTGAGTGAAGAAAGGCTTCGCAGAGATGGGAGCCGAGCCACCTCGGAAGAGGTCCACTCAACCACGAGGCAAGCGTTAGGTGGTGTCCTCTGCGCTGTTCCTGGACTCAATCCCACTCACCCACGACTTGGGCTAAAGGAGTCTACTACACCTCCTCCCTCTCAACTATTCGGAAAAACAATGAAGAGCAAAGTTATGGTAATCGCTATTGTGTCGTGCGACCCGCGCTTTTCTTGGGAGCAGTGTCTGGTGCTCCCGGACGGCCCCAAGCCCAAGATATTTTAGGTTGCATAGATACACATTTTCATTCAGGACCTTGCCCCACCCAAACTTAGGCTGTGTACCATTTTATCTGTCTGCATTTTTTTTCTTCAAGAAAAAAAAAGCGTCTTGCTAGGTGATAACGACAATTACAACAGATCTCTCCACAAGGCCTTAAGAGACACAAGTGAGTTAGGGGCCTGAAGACCTAGGGCAGAGTTGATAAGCTACAAGGTCTGATCCCAGGCAGCCTTCTTATTATCTGGGGCTGCCAGACCTCAGTGGTTCTGACCTTCTCGATCTTCAGAAAACATATATGCTCTATGTGTAAAACAAATTAACTCTCTATGTCTAGGAAATGTTCAGAGCCTTCCCATCTAGCACTGTTTCGGACTCCACGGTGAACTTTCCTGGGCCCAGCTTTAAAGAGGCTGGCTCACCAAGCCAACTTCCAGTCCTCCCGTCTGTGCTCCGGTCAGGCTGGCCTTACCGCCGCCCCACAGCTGTACCAGGCTGTCCAGATGCAGTGACTTTGCTCATGGGAGCGCTCACTCGGGTACTCTGTCTTCCCCACCAACTTCTTCCCCTTCAGCCTCCCCGGCTTGCAGCCACCACACCGCTTACTCAGCAACTCCCGGGCCTTCTGACATCCTGTCTCTCTTTTATTTTTTTTCTCACTGGTTTGTCTCAGTCTTCAAGGTTGACACGATCTTTGGGCATCTGGGTTGGTTTTGTTTGTTTGTTTTTGTTTTGAGCATTGAAACAATGTATTGTTTCATCAGTGCCTACCTGACCCACCTAGTACCTACCCAAGAAAGGTCAGGTGTGACTGACTCACTAATTGCCCCCACTCCCAATTCCCCTCCTCCTCTCTCTCCATGTGCTCATGGCCAGCCCCTCATCTCTCCCTCCCTCCCTCCCTCCCTCCCTCCCTCCCTCCCTCCCTCTCTGCCATTCTCTCAATTCCCATGCCCTAATAAACTCTATTCTATATTATACCACCATACGGCTGGTGCAGAAGAGGGGGCAGGGATGCCTCAGCATGGGCCGGCAGAGGCACCCCATTCCCCCACACCATACAGAGCCTCCCCCAAACATATCCCTGCCTTTTCCTATCTTTTTATAAAACACAACAGCCAGTGGGACCACCTTCAAAGAGCAGGAACAAAAGGACTGGAGAGTTTGGCTTGTGTTTTGGTGACAGTCTTGCTTGTAGCTCAGGTTGGCCTTGAACTCAGAAATCTTCCCGCTTAGCCTCCTGAGCCCAATGTAGACGTGACAGGTATGAACTGAACCTCCGTGACCCAATTTCCGTTTGCTTCGTTGTTTCTTTTCTGGTGCTGGGCATGAAATCCAGGATTTTTCATGGCAGCACTCCGTTACTAAGCTGCATGCCCCATCCCACTTATTTACTGTAGCAAAATGTGCAGGCTCTACGCAGCTCTGGCGTCTTAGCTCCTCACACCACAGGTATTGATTTCATCTTCTCCTGTCTGTGACAAAACACCTGACAAAGGCCATTTAAAGCAGGAAGGACTTAATCTGAGTCAAAGTTTCAGAGGTTCATCCCACCATGGCAGAAAAGGTCAGGCAGAGTAGTTCCTGATACGTTGTTTTTCCACTGGTGAAATGAGCCAATTCAAGTATATAAAGGCAGGTTTACTGGAAACCCCCTATGGGTTCACATATCCCAAGGAAGGAGACCAGGAAGGGAGGGGAGGGAAAAAAGGGGAGAGAGAGAGAGAGAGAGAGAAAGAGAGAGAGAGAGAGAGAAAGAGTGAGAGAGAGAGAGAGAGAGAGAGAGAGACCCAGACCAAAGTGTCTGGGTTATATAGGGAAGAGCCTCTAGGGAATGGGGGAAGAAAGTTCAGGGTAGAGATGAAAGGGTTAGCTCAGGAACTTTGGAAAGGTCATGAAACACTTGCCCCTCCCAGAAGGGAGAGGCTAAATTACATTCCTCAGACCACAGGGAGGTCCCTGAGGCTAAAGGAGGCCCCCGAGAGTTATTCCAAGACCAGTTGACCACCTGCCTCATCCCTTAACAACCAATTAGCTTAAAGATAACACTTTACTGCCAATCACATTGTGCCTAATGGCAGCTGCCCTGAGGACTGTATAAAGGTCCGCACAGCCTGCTGTGCATGGTCGTTCTCTCCCCATGTTCAGGGTGACCCCAGCATACTGGATTAAATAAAATTCCTCTTGCTTTTTGCATCAATTCCTGTCTCCACATTGTTCACTCAGGGGGTCTCCAGTAAGTTAAGACTCGCCAAGTCTTACAGAGGGCAGGTATGCCAGGTAAGGACTGGGGGGTGCTGGGAGAACCTGGGAAAACACTTTGGTCTGTTAAATACACACCTCAGCTACTTGTCCCAAGTCTGAACCCCAACAGTTCCATGGGTTGGGATGGTATCAGGACCAAGAAGCAGAGAGCTACACTAGAAATAGAGAGGGCCATAATCCTTTTAGATCCACACCCAGAAATCCATCTCCACCATTCAGATGCCCTAAAGGGCCCACAAACCTCTCCAAACACCAGGCTGGGACTGGCTGTTAAAAACACTTGAGCTGGGGGCTGGAGAGGTCATTCAGAGGCTGCTCCTCCAGAGATTCAATTCCCAGCGCCCACATGGCAGCTCTCAATTGTCTGCAACTCCAGTTCCAGGGAATCTGACACTCTCAAACACCAATGCACATAAAATAAAAATTATTAAATTATTTTTTTTAAATCCAGACCCTTTTGATGTGTTTCAGTTTCAAACCATAGTACACAGTAAAAGAAGCTACCATCCTTAGAGAAATGGTTGATCCCTAGCCTGGCCAGGAAATAGACAAGCTGAGCCTCAAGCATCTTACAGTACCAGAAAATACGACATTGCTTAAATAGGACAAAACAAAACGAACAAACACAAAAGAATGGAAACTTGTCAAAAAAATAAAATAAAATAAAGATACCAAGGCGGGCTGTTGAGAGATGGCTGAGCGGTCAAGAGCACTCGCAGCTTTTCCAGAGGACCCAGGTTCAATTCCCAGCATCCATATGACAGCTCACAACTGTCTGTAACTCCAGTTTCAGGGGATCTGACACTTAACACAGGCATACCTTCAGGCAAAACACCAATGCACATAAAATAAAAATAAATAATAATTTTTTAAAAACCCACCGAGGACCACTGTAGAAGAGCTCCCGGTGGGACATTATGAGCAGAACAGTGAAATACTATTGAGAAGCAGTAAATACCCATTGATCCATACTGATGTAAAAAATGACTGAACAAATGAATGGAGAGTCCAGTTTCTGGTTATTACGAATAAAGCTACTATGAACATAGTTGAGCATGTGTCTTTGTGAGATGGGGAAGCATCTATCGGGTACATGCCCAGAAGTGGTAAAGCTGAGTCTTGAGGTAGAACTATTCCCAGTTTTCTGAGAAACTGCCAAACTGATTTCAAAAGTGGTTGTACAAGTTTGCACTCCCACCAACAATGGAGAAGTGTTCCTGTGCTCCACATCTTGGCCAGCATGTGCTATCTCTTGAGTTACTTTTTGATCTTAGCCATTTTGATGGGTGTAAGTTGAAACCTCAGAGAAGTTTTGATTTGCACTTCCCTGATGACTAAGGACTTTGAAAAGTTCTATAAGTGCTTCTTGGCCATTTGAGATTCCTCTGTTGAGAATTCTCTGTTTCGCTCTGTAACCCATTTTTCTTTTTTTTTTAAAGATTTATTTATTGTTATATGTAAGTACACTGTAGCTGCCTTTAGACACAACAGAAGAGGGCGTCAGATTTCATTATGGATGATTTTGAGCCACCATGTGGTTGCTGGGATTTAGAACTCATGACATCCGGAAGAGCAGTCGGTGCTCTTAACTGCTGAGCCATCTCTCCAGCCCTGTACCCCATTTTTCAATTGGTTTATTTGGGTTGTGGTGTCTAACTTCTTGAGCTTTTATAAATTTTGGATATTAGTCCTCTGTCAGATGTAGAGTTGGTGAATATCCTTTCCCAAACTGTAGGCTGCCTTTTTGTCCTATTGACAGTGTCCCTTGCTTTACAGTAGCTTTGCAGTTTCATGAGGTCCCATTTATCAATTGTTGATCTTAGAGCCTGAGTCATTGGTCTTCTTCTGTTCAAGGCATTGTCTCCTATATCAAATGTATTCAACAATATTTCTCACTTTCTCTTCTATGAGATATAGTGTATCTGGTTTTTTGTTGAGGTCCTTGATCCACTTGGACTTGAGTTTTGTGCAAGATAATAAATAGGAATTTATTTGCATTTTTCTACATGCAGACATTCGTTTAGACCAGCACTATTTGTTGAAGATACTTTCTTTTTTTCCATTGTATTGTTTTGGTTTCCTTATCAAAAACCCAAGTGCCCATAGATGTATGGGTTTATTTCCGGGTCTTTGATTCAATCCCCTTTATCAATGTGACTGTTTCTGTACCAGTAACGTGAAGGTTTTATCACTATTGCTCTGTAGAACAGCTTGAGGTCAGGGATGGTGATTCCTCCCCATGTTCTTTATTATTCAGGGTTGCTTTGGCTAGCTTAGATTTTTTTGGTTTTCCATATGAAGTTAAGAATTATTCTTTCAAGGTCTATAAAAAATCACTTTGGAATTTTGATGAGGACTGCATTGAATCTGTAGATTGCTTTTGGTAAGATGGCCATTTTCACTATGTTAATCCTACCTGAGCATGGGAGATCTTTCCATCTTTTGATATCTTCAATTTCTTTCTTTTGGGGACTTGAAGTTCTTATCATACAGATCTTTTACTTGCTTGGTTAGAGTTACACCAAGATATTGTATTATTTGTGGCTATTGCAAAGGGCTATTATTATTTATGGCTATTGAAAGAAGTTCCCCTAACTTCTTTCTCATCCCATTTATTATTTTCATAAATGGAAGGCTGCTGATTTCTTTCCGTTAATTTTGTATCCAGCCACTTTAAACAATGGATAAAGAAAATGTGGTACATCTACACAATGGAATACTATTCAGCTATTGAAAACAAAGAAATCATGAATTTTGCAGGCAAATGGATGGAACTTGATAATGTTATCCTAAGCAAGGTAACCCAGTCCCAAAAGAGACAAGCATGGTATATACTCTCCTATAAGTGGATATTAACCATAAAATACAGGATACCCATGCTATACTCCATAGACCCAAAGAAGCTAAACAAGAAGGAAAGCCCAAGTGAGGATGCTTGAACTCTCACTTAGAAGGGGGAATAAAATAGTAATAAGAGGCAGATGGAGGGAGGGAACTGGGAGAGAGAGGAGAGGAGGAGGGGAATGGGGGCATTAAAGATCAGGTGTGGGGAGGGACAGGAGAAATGGCCAGATGACCATGAGAATGAATGAAAATCTGCAACTGACAGGGGTGGGGAGATGGGGTGCATCTTCAGGATGACACAGAGACCTGGGATAAGGGAGGTACCTAAGAACCAATGGGGGGGTGACCTTAGCTGTGACTATCAGCATTGGGGATATGGAATCTAAAGAGGCCACCTCCTGTAGCCAGGCAGGAACCCCAGTGAACTGATAGAGACAACAAACCACCCACAAAACTTTCAACCCAAAATTTATCCTGTCTATAAGAAGTACAGGGACCCAGGATGGAGCAGACTGAGGGAATGGCAAACAGTAACAGGCCCAACTTGAGACCCATCTCATGAGCAAGCACCAATCCATGACACTATTAATGATACTCTGTTATGCTTGCAGACAGGAGACTAGCATGGCTGTCTCTGAGAGGCTCCACCTAGCAGCTGCCTGAGACAGATGCAGACATCCACAGCCTAACAGTGAATGGAGCTGGGGAGTCTTATAGAAGACTAGGAGGAAGGATTGCAGGCCCCAAAGGGATTGGAACTCCACAGGAAGACCAACAGAGACAACTTGCCTGGACCCTTGAGGCTCTCAGAGACTGAACCACCAACCAAAGAAAATACCTGGGCTGGACGTAAGCTTCCCCACACCTATGTAACAGATGTCCAGTTTGGTTTTCATGTGGGTCCTGAACAACTGAAGGGGGGAGGGGCTATCCTAAAAGTTGTTGCCTATACGTGGGATGTATTCTTCTAGCTGGGCTGCCTTGTCTGGCCTCAATGGGAAAAAAATTCACCTAACCTCCCAGAAACTTGAAATGACAGGATAAGGGGATACCTGGGGGGGCCACGTCCACTGAAAGGAGGAGGGGGATGGAGGATGGTGAATGGGAGGAGAATTGTGGGAGGTATGACCAGGAGGGGGCAGTGAGTGTGATATAAAGTTGAGTAATTAAATAAATAAATACATTTTAATTTTAAAAAAATTAAAAAAACAAATTAAAATTTTAATTTAATTTAAGGGATTAAAGACAAATTTCTCATGCAGAAGAATTCCAAATAGTTAGCCTAGATAATGTCCTTCACATAAGACTGAGTGACATCCTTCTGAGACTACAAGTATTAAGGAAGGAACCATAGCACAAAAACCCTGATCTCACATGAGGGCCGGTGATGATGGAACCATCATCTGGGCCAAGCATATTCAAACCACCATGGGACATGACAGAAATATGTGTTCTCTCATGGCTGTGACAAACTATCTGACTAAAACAACATAAGAGAGGAGGATTTGTTTATTTTGGATTACAGTTTGAGGGTATATCCCATTGTGACACAGAAGGCACGGGGCAGGGGCAGGAACATGAGTCAGTTGGTCCCATTATGTTTGCAGTCAAAGAGCAAACAAAACTGAATATTGACACAGCTCACTTTCTCCCCTTTTCCTCTCCATTGACTCCAGAACCCCAGCCCTCAAAATGGTATCACTCACAATCAACGTGGGTCTTCCTAACTCTGTTACATTCCTCTAGAAACACTCTTACTGACTCTGCCCAGAGGTATGTCCCCAAAGTAATTCAACCTCAGTTAGTTTGACAGTGAAGATTAATGATTAGGGAAGGCATAATGATTAATGTAAAATGCTGTCCTGGAGGTGGGCAGCAGAGAACACACCTGTAATCGCAGTACATAAGACACTCAAAGGTAGAGATACTCCAAGTGTGAGGTCAGTCTGGGCCGTACAGTGAGTTTAGGTCAGCTTTGGTTGCCTAGTAAAACTAAGGCTGAAGTAAACCAAAAGAAAAAAGAAAAGGGGTGGGGAAGATGATGTCCTGAATGGAACCTTCATATTGGAAAAAGTAAATAGGTAAAAGTTAAGGAAATCTGAATAAAATATGGATTTAGATACTGACACGGTGTCAATATTGGTCCATTGATTATTAAAAATGTACTGTAAGCTATAGTATGAATATGGAATGTCCCCCAAAGGCCCATGATTGGCAATATGAAGAGGCAGTTTAAACCATAAGAAGTAAGAACCTGGGCTGGAGAGATGGCTCAGCGGTTAAGAGCACTGATTGCTCTTCCGAAGGTCCTGAGTTCAAATCCCAGCAACCACATGGTGGCTCACAACCATCTGTAATGAGATCCGATGCCCTCTTCTGTTGTGTCTAAAGACAGCTCCAGTGTACTTAGATATAATAATAAATAAATCTTTAAAAAAAAAAAGAAGTAAGAACCCAGGGAGAAGTCTTGGAACAACTGATGTATGTATGTATGAATGTATGTATGTGTGTGTATATCTATGTATATATGTGTATATGTATGTATATGTATGCATGTGTGTATGTATGCATGTATATGTGTATATTATATGTATGTATGTGTATATATGTATATATGAATGTATGTGTGTATGTATGTGTATATGTATGTATGTGTGTATTTATTTATTTATTTATTGGGTGAATACATGCCACAGTTCACATATGAAAGTCAGAGGTCGAGCCGGGCAGTGGTGGCGCACGCCTTTAGTCCCAGCACTTGGGAGGCAGAGGCAGGCGGATTTCTGAGTTCGAGGCCAGCCTGGTCTACAGAGTGAGTTCCAGGACAGCCAGGGCTACACAGAGAAACCCTGTCTCAAAAGACAAAAAAAAAAAAAAGAAAGAAAGAAAGTCAGAGGTCAAACTGAGGCTCTCCTTCTACCCTGTAGGTTCTTGGGATCAAAGTCGGGTTCTCATGCTTGGCATCAAACACCTTTATCCACCCACTGTGTCACCTCTCCAGTCCTGGTTATGAGAATTATCTGTACTATCTTGTCAGTTTTTCTGTAGACCTAAAACTGTCCTTTAAAGTAGTGTTGTCTTTTTGAAATGATGTGTTTTAGCAAATGACAAGGAGATGGCTGAGTGACAGCCTGAAACCTTAGCCATCATGCGTCTCTGTTGCTGAGTTTAGTATTGCTGTCCACGAAAGTTTCTTAGGGAGCAACACATTCAGCCACTTGTTTGTTTGTTTATTTGTTTGTAACTTTAATTTTTTTCAAACTTTTTTTTTTTTTGATTTTTTTCGAGACAGGGTTTCTCTGTGTAGCCCTGGCTGTCCTGGAACTCACTTTGTAGACCAGGCTGGCCTCGAACTCAGAAATCCGCCTGCCTCTGCCTCCCAAGTGCTGGGATTAAAGGTGTGCGCCACCACTGCCCGGCTCAAACCTTATTTTTAATGATGGTTTTTAAATACTTTAACCTCTCTTTTAGCCTACCACCTACCAGAGGTAGTAGAAAGGAAAGAGTACGGGGTGGGGGTGGGGGTGGGGGATGGGGGGTGGACCTGTTTAGAAAGGTTCTTTGGAGTGACTCCTATGTGTTGTCTGTAAAGTGCAGTTCAGCTCACAGGTCAGCAGCAGCAACCTGATCCACTCACAAATACTTCACAGAAGTACCAGCAGTCCAATTCCGTAGAGTCGGGAGAGCAAACACGAATCAGCAATGGTGGTACGACCTAGCAGAGACGGCCAGGCCTCAGCCTCTGCACAGTCAGCAGGAGGGGCCAGGATGAATGCCAGGAAATGTAGTCAGCTATGCCTCTCTCAACAAAGTGAAGATCACCAAAGACTTGAACCCACAAGCATTGCACAGCTAGCTGTACCAGCAAGCCAAGCTCAGCCTCTGTCACTGTCCGTCAAGTTCTCTTTATAGTCCTTCCAAGCATCATGTGTCCTCCATGTGTCTTGCCTCAGCATGTGAGTGTCTCAACTGACACCACTCTGTCAATCAGCCTCAGTCTGCAGAAGCCGCAAGAAACTGCAGTACATTAGAAGTTTTTTGGTGTGTTTCTCTCTATGTAGTCCCTGACAAACTCAGCTCAACTGGACAATGTAAGGTGGGCCAATACAAGCACATCATTAGCAAAGAATCTGTCATCACGTGTCCTTTCATGTGCTTGCTTTAGCAGAACATTCTCTCTCCTGTGTCTGCTTCAGGAAAACACTCATTCACATGTTTGTCCCAGCGAAACACCACCCAACACGACTGCCTTTCCAAAGAACCCTCAAATTCTCACTTCATTTGTTTGTCTTTGTTTTTAAAACAGGGTTCCTCTGTGTAGCTTTAGCAGTTCTGGAACTCACTTTGCAGGCCAGGCTGGCCTCAAACTTACAGAGATCTACCTGCCTCAGCCCAGATGCTGGGATTAAGGAGAGTACCACCACCACTCAGCAATGCGGCCTTTAGATGACTGGCATTTAGTTTTGTGGTCAGCATCCGTAGAAGGGCAAAGTCATCCACAGGACTTGCAGCCGTAGGAGCTGCTCATGAGCTGTGCTGGGCTCATCCTTTAATGGTGGAGGGGTGGAGGGAGCCCGTGGGGATCTGAGAAAGCTCTGGTTCTACAGAAAGAGACAGCAGATGATCTTACTCAGCTGACTATAGCCACAGGGAGAAAACACCTGGGACTTCCATATCTTTCCATACTTCAAAGGAACAATTCATCTAGATTTTCATGTGACATCTGATTTTAAAGCATGGCCAACAAATTCTGACTTGTTTGAAATACTGATCTGTCTGTCTGTCTGTCTAAAACACTGTTCATGAAACTTTTTTTTTTTTTTTTTTTTTTTGGTTTTTTCGAGACAGGGTTTCTCTGTGTAGCCCTGGCTGTCCTGGAACTCACTCTGTAGACCAGGCTGGCCTCGAACTCAGAAATCCACCTGCCTCTGCCTCCCAAGTGCTGGGATTAAAGGCGTGCGCCACCACTGCCCGGCCATGAAGCTTTTGATATAAAACATGTTTGGACCACATCTAGTCTTAGTTCTAATCCAATTTATTTGAGATCAGGATAATCTGGGTTTATTTTTATAATGTTTTGTGTTTTATATAATACATGTTTAAATGTGCTACATAATTGGTGCTCCAAAGTATATACAGAATAAATGAAAAAGATGAAACAATTAAGAATATGACACACACACACACACACACGTACACACACACACACACACATCTTAGTAATCGATGGCTAAGACCTGAAGAGGAACGACATGGTGGAACACAGGGCTTGGTTTCTGTTTCAAGCTTTGGGGTAGAGAATCAGCTCTACTTGAATGTCTTCATTCCATGGATCAAGAAGCTATTGTGGGAATTTGCCCCATGGCTAAAAATAGCTCTTCAAAAGCTGGGAGAAAAACTACAGGACAGATTTGGGTTACGTATCAGTCAGTTTTGGCTAAGTTATACAAATGACCCCAGATTTCAGTGGCTTGTAACAGTCAGCGTTTCTTTCTCTTGAATATCCTTCTTGAGTGAGTCCAGGTCTTTTAGAGGAGGGACCCAGGCTAACTAAGCAGATTCATCTAGATCTTCCTAGGAAGATAAGCAAGGCAAACTATTTTGGCTTTTCAAACTCCTGCCCCCAAATGACAGGGATCACTCATACATTGCATTGGCCCAAAAAAAGTGTCTCCTCACAGAGGAGTGACATACACTCCTTTCACAAGGTAATAGCACAGTATAGCCCAGTTGTTCTTCTGATTTCTGGTTATCATCCTACTTCCCGGATGAATGTCACTAGAGTAGGCATGGCCCAGTGCATCAGAAACAAGCTAAACTATCATTTATCATCTGAGGCCCATGCCCAATTCCTACTGTGAGATCAAAGAAATGTTAGCTCCTGTCCAGCAATCTCAACTAAAATTGTCTTCTTCCTCCAGTGCACATTAATCTGGAAAAGGCCTGCGCACTGATGATTGTTTTGTAACAACTTGACTGAGCCCAGATAGTTAGTTACTGTGTTCTTCATTTAAACAACAGAAGAAGAAAAAATAAAGCTGGATACAGTAGAATGAACCTGAAATCCCAGCATCCAGAGGCTAAGACAGGAGGATTATGAGTTCAACAAGGACAGCCTCTATTACATAGCAAGACCCTGTCTCAGAGACAGAAACAGAGAGAGAGAGACAGAGACACAGAGAGACACAGAAACACAAAGACAGGGACAGAGAATAACTTGAATAATTATTATTCTAGTGTCCTATAAGTAGCATCATTACACAGAGAAAGAAGTTCATTTTTTTTTTTACTATGAGTGTCTTAGACTATTAGGGCTTAACTCTATTATGAAACATAAGCTTGTTTGTGCTTCCTATGAAGACTCTACCCACACCAGCATCAGGAAATGGACATCAATGTCTAATCCTCAAACCCCATTCAACTTTTGGCAAAAGTCCAACAAGTCCTTTATTGAAACAGGATCCAATTCAGAACAGCTATTACATTTAGTTTCCACGGTGTATGTATACACACACATGCATGCCTGAACTATGATGCGTGTATGGAAGTTAGAGAAAAACATTGGAGTTCAGTCTTATCTGTCACTTTGTTTGAGATAGGGCCTCTTCTCTCCCTCCTTCCCTCCCCCCTCTCTGTCTCTCTCTGTTGCTCTCTCACTCTCTATTTCCTTATTTTGTGTTTATGTATGAGTCCCTTGTATGAGTCTATGAGCACCAAGTGTGTGCAGGTTTTCACTCATGGAGGCAATAAGAGGGCATCGGGTTCCCTGGAACTAGAGTTTTACATAAACCCGGGTTAGCCTCAAACTCACTATGTAGATGAGGATGTACTTGAACCTCTGATACTCCTGTCTCTATATCCTAAGAACTAGAATTGCAGGTATGCTCCACTAGGCCTGATTTATTTGGTGCTGGGGATCAAACCCTGGACTTTATGCATGCTATTCAAGCACTATAACACTGAGTCTCCTACCCAGCCCTTTACAATTCATTGAGTAGCTCCAAGCTGGCTTATAGGTGCTTTGTAACTCTGCCTTCCTTTCCTTTGTCCCAGTGAGTGGAGTCTCACCATGCTCACTCCACTCACACTGAAGCAGTTCTCCAGCTGCAGTGTCCCCAGTAGCTGGGACTAGAGGCATACCTCTGTATCTGTCTCATAAGTTCTTAGGATGTGCCTTTCATGTTCTTAGAGAAAGCACTTGCCTTTCCACTGCAGGAAGACATTCCAGGCTCCTATTATATATTCCCAGCTTCAAGCCCGGAACTCATCATTTCTCTAAGTAGCTTTTGTTTCTTTGGAGGGAGGGTAATGTATTTGTACGTGCTAAGTATACTCAAGCCAAGGTTTAAGCACTCATTGCTATTAGGACTCTGCTCTTCTCGGATTCTCTTAGTGAACTGTCATAGCAAATAGCTTATAATACCCAGAGTATGCTGGGAAATACATGCATACACAGAATCTCTGTCTTTTTTATTATATCTCTGTATCTTATAAACAATGAGTTTGCACCTCTCTCACAGGTAACGTTAATTTTCTCCTTTTGTATATTCATCTCACTCTTTTGATAGTGAGAAACATGGCCTCAATCCTTCCTCCTATTCTACCTCATCCTTTTCCTCCTCCCCTTCTCGTCTTCCTCTTCTTTTTCTTCTTGTATATCTTTTGATATGTTCTGGAGACTGAATCCCCAACCCTGACCATACTAAACACATGTTCCACCACTCAGACACATCTCCAATCCCCAGTTAGTCATTTTTTGTTTGGATTTGGTTTGTGTGTATCTGTGGTGGGATAGTGCATGTGTGCCTGTGCCTATGTGTCTGTGCCTGTGTGACTGTGTGCCTGTGTGCCTGTGTACCTGTGCCTGTGTGCTTGTGTGCCTGTGTGCCTGTGTGCCTGTGTGCCTGTGTGCCTGTGTGTCTGTGTACCTGTGTGCCTGTGTGCCTGTGTGCTTGTGTGCCTGTGTGCCTGTGTGCCTGTGTACCTGTGTGTCTGTGTACCTGTGCCTGTGTGCCTATGTGCCTGTGTACCTGTGTGTCTGTGTACCTGTGCCTGTGTGACTGTGTGCCTGTGTGCCTGTGTACCTGTGCCTGTGTGCCTGTGTACCTGTGTGCCTGTGTACCTGTGCCTGTGTGACTGTGTGCCTGTGTGCCTGTGTACCTGTGCCTGTGTGCTTGTGTGCCTGTGTGCCTGTGTGCCTGTGTACCTGTGTATCTGTGTACCTGTGCCTGTGTGCCTGTGTGCCTGTGTGCCTATGTACCTGTGCCTGTGTGCCTGTGTGCCTGTGTGCTTGTGTGCTTGTGTGCCTATGTACCTGTGCCTGTGTGCCTGTGTGCTTGTGTGCCTGTGTGCCTGTGTGCTTGTGTGCTTGTGTGCCTATGTACCTGTGCCTGTGTGCCTGTGTGCCTGTGTGCCTGTGTGCCTGTGTACCTGTGTGCCTGTGAATCTGTGCCTGTGTGCCTGTGTGCCTGTGTGCCTGTGTGCTTGTGTACCTGTGCCTGTGTGCCTGTGTGCCTGTGTACCTGTGCCTGTGTGCCTGTGTGTTGTGCCCATGCCTGTGCCTGTAGATGACAGAGGACAGCCTCAGGTGTTATCCCATGGGAACCTGCTGTCTTCTTTTTGAGACAGAGTCTGTCATTGGCCTGACGCTCACTTGCCAAGTTGACTAGACTGAAGCCCAGAGACGTTCCTGTTCTTGTTTGTCCAGGACTGGCATTATAAACAATGCTTCTTTTTTACCATCTACTCCACCAAAGTGATTGTTGATTCTTCATATATTTCCTCACTAGTTCAGCCCCCTGTGTACAATCCATCACTGCTGTTGACCTGGCTGGCGAGAGCTTAGATGCCCTCATCAGATCCAGCAGAGATCCATATCCCATACCAGTCTGCCTGTCCCACGTGGGAGCCTTCCTCATTATCCTCGGGGCCTGAGAGTTCACACTGGATCACCTCTCCATATGACGTACTCTGCAGTGGTCCTGAAATAGTCCACAAATTCAATGATCGTTTCCCCTTCCAAAAGTGCAATCTAATCCCACGCCCCCTGTTCACTGTGGGTTGGATTTAGTGACTCACTTCCAATGAATTAAATATGATGGAAATGATGCTATCTGAACTTGTGGCTAGATTGCAAAGGAGATAACCTCTTCTTGGCTCACCCTCAGGGACCACTCACTCCAGGAGACACCCCCTTACCAAGCTGTGAGAACACTTGGCTATCTTTTGAAGGCCATGGGTGGGAAGGCCCATGGGAAAAGAAGAAAACGTGTCCCTAGATTCCCAGGTCTGAGTGAAAAAGAAAAGTCAGCTTGGAAGCTGATCTATGACCTCCATCATAACTTCAGATGGCTCCAGCCCTCAAGGCCCAGGTGTTATAGAACAGAACAAGTCATTTGTGTTAAGCCCTGTCTCATTTATTTTATAATTTTAAAAAAGATTTATTTTACTTTTAGTTATGTGCATGTGTGTCTGTCTATGCGTGGGAATACGATGAGCCATCCCTGTAGTCCCCTTTTCTGAATTTGGATTCACAAACAGGTGAGATGCTGAAAGGTTATTATTTGAACCTATTAGATTCTCAGGTACTTTCTTATGAAACATAATGAACACACTCTCACTATCTCACTCACGTTCCTGCTAGCTCAGTGTTTCCCAAAGATTAGAACATTGCAGACACAATCACCAGTGTCACACTGTTGGGAAATGGAGTCTTCCAGAAAGTGATTATATCATAGCTCTCCAACCTCATGAGAGAATTGAGGCAGTTAGGAAAAAGCATTTAGAGATGGAGCTGGAGAGATGGTTCAGCAGTTAAGAGCATGTACCACTCTTTCAGAGGATATGAGTTCAAGTCCAGAACCCATATCAGGTGGCCTATAATCACCAACACCTCAGGCCTTTGCAGGCATCTTCTCTGACATACATACTCACACACACACACACACAAACACACACACACACAAAAAAAACAATAAATCAAAAACAATAAAAATATATTTTAAAAAGTACTTGGGGAGTATGTTTCTTGCCTCCATGCCACACAAGGGTGCAGGAAGGGGGACCTCATCAAGAGCCGCCATCTTCATCTTGGATTTTCTGGTATCCAGAAACATGAGAAGCAAAGCTATTCCTTGGTCTGCTTCCGCAGCACAGAGCAGACTAAGTCTGGCTGAGCTGCCTGCTTCCTTGGACAATACTTTTCTCCCAACTGTGCTCACCCTGTACTAGGTCACAGTCTTATGTAGATGTCCTCATTTGGCTCTCTACTAGGCAGGCTGCCCTACTAACCTAAATGCCCCTCGTAGTCCATCTGGTCTTCAGTATTCCACCCTGTGCCTTGCTGATCCTCCCTCCAGCCACTCATGCCTTCTCTTCTCTGCTCTACTCTACTTAACACCTTCAAGATTATTGAACTTTGCATGGAAGGAAGAAGCAGCAAAAAGGGGAGAGGAATGAAGGGCAGTTGTGAATGAAAACAGAAGAAAAAGAACGTATGACCTCATGCTTATCCAACGCTTCCCTTAAATTGTCCACTAGAATTCAGAGCAATGTCATTGTCCTTGGATTGCTCATTCCCTGAAAGCTGTTTTCTTGTGACAGTTGCTGAGTCTCCCAGAACTTTCCTTTGGTTACCTCAGTAAAGGCAGTTAGTTGCAAGCAATGATAAAGTTACTTATTTCATTGCCACCCCACTATAATTTGCAAGCTTCCATCTCAACATGATGATCATGTTAGTTATATTGTCTTAGTTAGGGTTTTACTGCTGTGAACAGACACCATGATCAAGGCAACTCTTATAAGGACAACATTTAATTGGGGCTGGCTTATAGGTTCAGAGGTTCAGTCCATTATCATCAAGGCAGGAGCATGGCAGTGTCCAGGCAGGCATGGTGCAGGAGGAGCTGAGAGTTCTACATCTTCATCTGAAGGCTGCTAGCCAAAAACTGCTTCCAGGCAGCTAGGATGAGGGTCTTAAAGCCCACACCCACAGTGACACACCTATCCCAACAAAGCCACACCTCTTAATAGTGCCACTCCCTAGGCCAAGCATATACAAACCATCATATATATTTTGGGGCACAACAAATTTCCCACCCCATGTGGACTTGGAAGAACACATACTTGCTATCACAGTAGGGACAGGTTACAAATCTGAGGACAGATTGTCTGTGTCATTTATGCCAGGGTCATTTATAAGGTGGAAGCCAGGGTATTGGTTGTGACAGTAATCTCATCTGGGCACTTCGCTAGGGAAGGAGCCATATTC
The DNA here is from genome assembly GCA_036184795.1 of Tokudaia tokunoshimensis. Lineage (NCBI taxonomy): Eukaryota > Metazoa > Chordata > Mammalia > Rodentia > Muridae > Tokudaia > Tokudaia tokunoshimensis. The sequence continues at coordinate 94,749,176 of BTHU01000011.1, read as the reverse complement.
AAGCAGGGTTCTTCACAGAATTCACCTGCTGGGGTTGGAGAGATGACTCGGTGGTTAAGAGCACTGGATGCTCTTCCAGAGGTCCTGAGTTCAATTCCCAGCAACCACACAGTGGCTCACAACCATCTGTAATGGAATCTGATGCCTTCTTCTGGTGTGTTTGAAGACAGTTACAGTGTACTCACATAAAATAAATAAATAAATCTTTTTTAAAAAATCCTTAAAAAAAGAATTCCCCTGCTTATGAAGTGTTGGTCAATAATCACTATCAGGGATGTGGAGCAAGGGGAACATTGCTCCATTGCTGGTGGGAATGCAAACTTGTACAGTCACTATGGAAATCAATATGGTGCTTGCTAAAAAAATTGGGAATGAGTCTGTTTCAAGATCCAGCTGGAGTAGGAGGTGGGGGTGGGTCACACATTTAATCCCAGAATTTAGGAGGCAGAAGCAGACAGATCTCTGTGAGTTTGAGACCAGCCTGGTCTGCAGACAGTCCTGTTCCAGGGTTACGCATAGAAAATCATCTCAGAAAACTAAAAATCAAAACAGAACACCCAGCTATACAAGACTTGGGTGTATCCCCAAGGGACACTCAATCCTACCACAAGGACATTTGCTCAACTATGTTCATTTTGGCATTATTCGTAATATCCAGAAACTGGAAACAACCTAGATGTCCCTCAACAGAAGAATGGATAAAGAAAATGTGGTACATCTACTCAATTAAGTATTACTCAGCTGTTTTAAAGAATGACATCATGAATTTGCAGGCAAATAGGTGAAACTAGAAAAAAAATCATGATGAGTGAGGTAACCCAGACCCTGAAAGAAAAATATGGCCTATACTCCCTTAGCCAAGCTACAATCAGTAGATCTAGAAATGTCAGATGAAGAGGAGGGGGTCTAGGCTCTCCCTGGGAAGGGGAAATAGGATAGAGTTTACAGGTGGACTGGGGCAGGTGGGGATAGGAGCAGGAGGGATCAGGTGTAGGGGAGAAGTGGGATGGAAGGATAGAGATGGCTGGAATTGGTGGGGGCATTTGAGCTTGATGTGGAAACCTAGTGCAGTGGACACTTCCTGGAATCTATGAAGGTTATCCTAAGGAGGACTCCTAGTACTGAGGAATGTGGAATCTCAACTAGCCATTTCTTGTAGCCAGTTGAGGCCTACAGTGGTGGCTCTGGGTTGTATTCAATCAAGTTGTTGGCCAAGGGGGTCTCATGAAAATCCCCAGGCAGATGCTAAGACAAAGGCTCACTCTCTGCAAACTGACGGCAGGGCTCCATTGTCAAGAACAACATCCACACAACTGGTTGACCATGGAGAAGTCAAGCTGGTGTCCACAGGCACATGGAGCACTCACCCCGACATTCTAGTCTCTCTAGTGAGGGAAGGTATGCTGCAGGCTACTGAAAGAGAAATGTGGATACCAACCCAGCCACAAAACTTTTCACCCACAATCTGTCTTGTCTGCAAAATATACTAGGGCAATGGTGGCACAGACCTTGTGGGAGAAACCAACCAATGTTTGATATGACTTAAGGCCCATTCCACAAGAAGGAACCCATACCCGACACTGGTTGGTAACCAAGACTAGAGACTAGATAGCCCAAGGACCTAGGGTCAAACTAAATACAACTAGTCTAAACAAACAAACAATACACTGGTTCCAGATGATATTCTGCTATACTCATAGATCAGTGCCTCATCCAGACGCATCAGAGAGGCTACTCTTAGCAGTAGATGGGAACAGATTAGAGACCCCATAACCAGATAGTATGCAGAGAAAAAGTCTATACTGGAGGTCTCCATCAAAGCCCCTCAGGGAATCCCCCAGAAGATTGTGAGAGGATGGAGGACACCAGAACAGGACGCTCTGAACCAACAGAGCATAAGAGCTCACAGGCTGAAGCAGCAAGCCCAGGGCCTACAGGAGCCTGTGCTGGGTCCTCTGTATATACATTACAGCTATGAGCTTAGTGTTTTGTGGAACTCCTGACTTTAAGAACTAGTGGGTGTCTGACTCTTGTGGCCTGCTCTTGGGGCCTTTTTCTTCCTTTTGGGTTGCCTAACTTCAGTATAAAAATGTTTGCTTCATTTTATTATTTTCTATCTTGTCATCTTTGGCTGTTATCTCTTAGAAACCTATTCTTTCCTAGTGAGAGACAGAAGGGGAGAGAACAAGGGAAGGAACTGGGAGGAGTAAAGGGAGGGAAAATTATAATTAGGATATATTATATGAGAAAAGAATCTATTTTCTTTTCTTTTTTTTTTAATTATTTCTTTTTATTTTATGTATGAGTACACTGTCACTGTCCTCAGACACACCAGAAGAGGGCATCAGACCCCATTACAGATGGCTGTGAGCCACCACGTGGTTGCTGGAAATTGAACTCAGGACCTTTGGAAGAGCAGTCAATGCTCTTAACCACTGAGCCACCTCTCCAGTCCAAGAATCTATTTTCAATAAAAAAAATTAATAAATTTCTCTTAGTTCCTTCACATCTGGAACTTTTCAATATCCCACCTTGTCTCATCAAAGTGTGCAAAGAGCCAAGAGCATTGGCTCAGGCTTATAATCCCAGCACTCGGGAAGCAGAGGCGGCAGAGTCAGTGGTTCAAGGCCAGCCTGAGGTATGAGACCCCATCTCAAAAGGGGTAAGGGGTGAAGAAGAACAAGACTTTGCAAAAGTAGAGAGCAGAAGGGGAAGAGGAAAGACACAGTATTTTGTAACCTCATCTGGAAGTGATACTTTATCATCTCAGTTCTACTCAGTAGCATGTTAGAAGCCAGTCACAGGTCTGAATACTAAGGGGCAGAGATCTTAAGAGCCACCATGAGGACTGGAGAGATGGCTCAACGGTTAAGAGCACTGGCTGCTTGCTCTTCCAGAGGTCCTGAGTTCAATTCTCAGCAACCACATGGTGGCTCACAACCATTTGTAATGGGATCTGATGCCCTCTTCTGGTGTGTCTGAAGACAGCTACAGTATACTCATATAAATGAAATAAATACATAATACATCTTTTAGGGAGAGAGAGAGAGAGAGAGAGAGGGAGAGAGAACCACCATGAAAACTACCTACCACTTTACTCTCCATTCTCCCCAGGGAAGAGGATTTCCCCTCAGTGCTTCATATAAACCACTGCTCTATTCAAAGTTCTTGGCTGCAAATTTTAAAACTAGCTCAAATGCTCAAATTAATGTAAGCGAAAACAGGGTTTGGAGTTTTGTTTTACCTGTTTCTCTTTTGTTTGTGTTTGTTTCTTTGTTTGTTTGTTTCGGTCTTTCAAGATAGGGATTCAATGTGTAGCCTTGGCTATCCTAGAACTCTGTAGACTCGTCTGGTCTCAAACTCAAGAGAGCTGCCCGCCTCTGCCTCCTGAGTGCTGGGACTAAAGGCGTACACCACAACTGCTCTCCAAGGCTTAGAGTTCTAAAAAGTTCCTTTTTAAGATTTGGTTTTGGGGTGTGTGTGTGTGTGTGTGTGTGTGTGTGTGTGTGTGTGTGTGCCACACCACATGTAAGTGGATACTCACAGAAGCTAGAAGAGAGTGTCAGACCCCCGGGAGTGGAAGTGCAGTTACAGGAAGCTGTGAGCTGCCTGACATGGGTACTGAGAACCAAACTAAAGCCTTCTGGAAGAACAGCAAATGTTTTAATCACTGAACCATCTCTCAAGCCCCCTAAAAGTTCTAAATAGTTCTTTAGATGTTCTTGATATTCTCAAAACAACCACTAAGATGCCGGGCAGTGGTGGCGCATGCCTTTAATCCCAGCACTTGGGAGGCAGAGGCAGGTGGATTTCTGAGTTCGAGGCCAGCCTAGTTTACAGAGTGAGTTCCAGGACAGCCAGGGTTATACAGAGAAACCCTGTCTCAAAAAAACAAACAAACAAAAAAAAACAACAAAAAAAGCCACTAAGTATATATATAGATATAGATAGATATAGATATAGATATAGATCTATATATATATGTATACTTTGAATGAATGAGTCAGAGGTTAAATACATAAATTAATGAACTAGGTCTCTAGTCATTGATGTTTTCTGGTGGCATATTCAGTTCTAGAAAGCCTTAAGCCCTGGAGGCCATTACTATGAAGTTGTTTTTAAAAATAGCACACAGGGGTACAGAATCATCAACAACAGTAAAGTGCTTGCTTTGCAAACCTGAAGTCCTGAGTACACTTTTGATTCCAGGCTGGGGAGACAGAGAAAGGCAGATACATGGGTTGTGCTGGCCAGTCTGTCTACTTGGCAAGTTCTATGCCAGAGAGACCTTGTCCCAACAAACAAAGACTAGGTGCGTGACTCCTGGGGTTGTGTTGACAACTTGAGGTTGTCTTTTGCCTTCCACATGTTCATACAAACATGTGCATGCCTGCATGCACACACCCTGTTTACCTGCACACAGAGCAGGACTATTAATCAATTGATGATTCAGCAATGAGTTTTTTTTTTTAAAGAGAGAGAAGTTTCCTAGAAGACACTGGACACACCAAAGAGAAGGTTGGCTCTACCAGGCCTATAAAATTGAGAACTCAATTTTTTTTTTTTTTGTGGTTTTTCGAGACAGGGTTTCTCTGTGTAGCCTTGGCTGTCCTGGAATTCACTCTGTAGACCAGGCTGGCCTCGAACTCAGAAATCCTCCTGCCTCCGCCTCCTAAGTGCTGGGATTAAAGGCGTGCGCCACCACCGCCCGGCGAGAACTCAATTTTAATACTGTGTAGATATCACTGCAATGCTTGGTGTCTTATGAGACTAGCAATCACGTTATTCTTTGTTCTTGAAGACGACTGAGCTCTGATTGACAGTTCTTGCTGGAATCTCCCAGGCAATTGTCAACCCCACTAAAGGATTCACAGAGAGAGAGATCCAGCAAAACCCATGTGCCCCATGACGGTTAGATTGCATGAATCAGTTTCCCTAAAAGGGGAGAGTCAAACAGAAGCAGTTCTGGTTTTGTAGCCCAGTCTTGGGAATTATGCTGCTTAGATCCTCTGTGTTCAATTAGGAGCAAATTACAAGGGACAGCCTGCAAGCAAGACACAGGGAATTGAATTCCACTTTTTTTTTTTTGAGTCAGTGTCTCATTATATAATCCGGTCAAGCAATCCTCCTGCCTCAGTCTCCCAAGTGCTAAAATTATAAGTGTACCCCACCATATCACCCTTGAATTCTACTCCTCATTTGAGGAGTCTCCAAGAACCTGTGGGCACATTTCATTCTTTTGTTTGCGGTTGTTGGTTTTTTGTTTTGTTTTTGTTTTATCCTAGCACTGTTGATTTGGTTGTTCTATGCAAGCAAAGTCTTCTGGGCAAACAGTGGCAGCAGTAAATGGACAGACTTTGTTTTATTACACTTGGCAAATAATGTGTTATTTACAAATTGAAGATTGTGGCAACTATGTATTGAGCAACCCTATGATTGCCATTTTTCCAGCAGGTCATGTGATTAAGGCACTTTTTCATTGTTGTTGTTCACAAGTAATGTGTTGTAGTAAATATAAACAAAACCTTCAGGTGCACTGGGAAGGCAAAACGTCATGTGACTTGGTTTATTCACTTCGATCCAGCGCTGTAAGGGTCTAGCCTACCATATCTCTGGAGCATGTATAACGAGGAGGACACACACCGACTCAAGGAGCGCCAGGTATGAGAACAGCCTCCAGGCATGGCATGGTCCAGGGCATACATAGAACAGAAGAGTTTATTTCCTAAACCCAGGCCTGGATGCCTCCCAAATGCTCAGTTTGCTGGCTGCCCTGGGAGACTCCTTGCAGATGCTGCAGTCTGACCTGACACAAAGTGGGAGGGACTTAAATGCTGACAGACCTGTTTCTGAGCCTGCTTATATCATCTACCAACACTTCAGCTGGGATGAGTTTCCTCCCTATCTCCTGAGGGATCCTATCTGTCAGGGGCCTGGCAGAGAACAGATGACACACTCGATTGGGTAATTTGAGGAGAGCTCAGTGTGTACTAAAGGTACTGTTCACAACGGTGAAGGGGAGGTGTCCAGTAACACCAGGGAGAAGGCAGGACTGTGGGGCTCAGAACTAAAGACAAAAGGGCTGCCATTTCCCTTGGGCCCCCGGGGGTGGGGAGGGGGGGTGATCAGCAGGAGCCAAGAAAAAGAATGGCTTTCAGAACCTGGAGACAGAACAGCTGTGTGAGGAGTCACCATGGGGAAACAGAACATTTTGGTTGTGCTCCCAGCAGTTGGGTGAGGGAGATTTGTGGGGAGAGCTGGGGAGCATG